>PVIC010029445.1:0-22531 GCA_004025085.1 Thryonomys swinderianus
AGTGCTGGGATGACAGGCATGAGCCACCACGTCCGGCATTGTGGTATGCGGTGTTGATTGTTGGTGGGAGTGTTTCCACGCCCAGCATTATATGTGGTAACCGGGGATCGAACTCAGGTCCTTGCGCTTGCGAGGCAGGCGCCGGAACCACTGAGCTAACCCTCCAGCCCTGTTAATTCTTTTTCTTTGCATTTCCTCCCCACTGACTATCCAAGTTGTATGGGGTCCCAGTGGAGACCTATCCCAGCTCCCTGAGTCTTTAGTATTTGCCATTTTCCTCTTGCCATCTCTCACTTCATGTTCAGAAAGTTCTCAAATGGGACAGATTTCACTGCATCTGCACCAAAGAATGGTCTATCTCCTTTTCCATTCAACAGTAAATATTGAGTACTTACCATGTTCCAGGCACTCATCTCCCAAAATAGACAAAAACCCCAACTCCAGCAGAATTTAGGTCCTAGACATAGGAGAACAACTCATAGTCAAGAAACTAATAAATAGCAAATAAAATGTAAAGAACAAAAATAATCCAGAATATTGGGGTAGAGTGAGACGGTGTGGCAATGGATTTCCCAGCCTTGGTGGAAGCAGCCACTGGTCATCTGTACATTTATCAGACGCCAAAGCCTGTTACTTTTTGAGCAACAGAGTTGGAGAGCTCACCACAACATCTGTTTCTACCACCCACACTTAATAGGGATGATAGTCATCCCCACCTCATGAGGAGCATACAGGACCACTAATCCTATAAAGTGCTATGTGTAGCGTTGAGGCCTCAAAACGTGCTGAGGAGGACCAGCCAGAACTGCCTAGGAAGAGGAGGAACAGGCCATTGGCAAAGGCTGTTGACTTGCTCTAATTTAAGTCTGCTTCTTCAGGCAGCCTGCAGCTTTATGAGCAATTGACCCTTGAACTGAATAGCTGCTCCAGATAAAAACTTTAGCTGGAAGTGCATGATAAGAAAGTGACTGAGTTTGCAGAGGAATGTGCGCTTAGCTTGACAGTGGCTGATATATATCTCTCTTTCTTTTTCTTGGGGCTCTTCTCTCAGCTGACTCATGAGTATCTGTGCGCCAGCCTGGAAGTGATGAAGTTAAGATCCTATTCAGCATCCCTGTTATGGCTTGTGTTTAGATGTTCCTCCAAAGCTTCATGTGGTGTTAGGTGGGGCTTATTCAGAGGTAGCTGAATCAAGAGTGTGTGCTTGAGTCATGGTGCAATGCTAGGCTTGAGGGCACTAGGATTAAGGGCATGAGTGCCGCCTGCCCTAAGTCATCTGCATAAAATAGAGAGGGTAGGAAGATGCTGTTAGGGCCCCTGATTTCCTACCTTTAGTCCACCGTGAGCTGTTGCCCCTCTTCCATGTGCCACACTGCCTTAGAGCCAACAATGTGTGGATGAAAACCTCTGCAAAGGGTGAGCTAAATAAACTTTTCCTCCTTTACCTCTGGGTGTCAGGTATTTTGTCTCAGCAACAAGAGAAGTAACTAAGCCAATCCCTGAGCCATGGCCTCAGTGCCAGCAAACAAACCATTCTTCTGTCCTTGACCCAGAAATGTGAGGGATGGGTTCCATCACTATTCAGATACTTCCCAAGTAAGACTGGTTCCCACTGCCCGCAGACGTGACCAAACAACACAACTACTCTCCCTCTTTCCCTGTTTAATCTCCTTGTTCCACTCCCAGTCATCAGAATCATCCCCAACAGAATAATCCTCTCAAAGCCTTCCTTTTGGAAGAACTCAGTCATACTATTTATGCAGTAGGCTTTTAGATTCTACAACCAATATAAATATATATGCTTATAAGTATTTATAATGTGCCATATATAGATTATAGTTATCCACAATCTTGCCTCTTCATAGGTTTCAAGTTAGGAGTTCTTAGTCATCAGAAATAGAAGATCCAACAGTTTCTCTAACAAGAGTCTCTGGATGGCTTCTTGAGCGTGTATCTGGTTCCATCTGCTCAGACCAGGCATTACTGTTCCTGGGCTTACAGCAAAGTCCAGGAAGCACATCATTCACTTCAGAAATTATCTTTCATCCAAGACGTCTACACTGTCTCCTCTCTATGGAACAGGACACCTAGCAGAGGAAGCTGACAGTTTTTCAAGTTGGGAAACTGACATTTGGATAATTGTAGTCAATTTTTGTACTTTGAGGTACAAATGTTCCTTTATTCTGGAAGAGCACATCTTGATGAAACATTAGTAATATAGTATTTGTGTGTGTGTATGAGTGTATGCACATGCACACATGCACATATACACTTCATGTTAAGATGTTATACAGTGTATCTGGACATGTCAGTTGAGTACAACTAGCAGAATTATTGACCTGAAATATAAGGTGGTTGTTGTTGTTGCTGCTGCTGCTGCTGCTGCTGCTGCTGTTGCTGTACCGGTGATTTAATGCATAACCTTGCACTTGGAAGGCAGGCAGTGGCACCACTGAGCTAAATCCCCAGTCTTTTTCTCTTTTCTTAAATCTATCTCATAACTAAACATTTTGTTTGTCTTTGTGAGAAAGCACAAAGACAACAGCCTGAAGATGTGACTAAAAGAAAACAGAGAGTGATTACCCTCTGGTGAGTCCTTGGACTTACCCAGCTAAAATAGGAGGAATTGAGCAAAATCTTCCATAAGGAGTCCCAAAATTTACATGGGGGAACAAACCCTAGTAACACACTAATTCTGTGATGGCAGGAAAACTGACTTGGACTGTTGTCACTAAAGCATGAAAACTTCTGAAGGCCAGAAATATGCAGACATTGTTATTCAACACAGTCTCTAATACTCCATGTTTCTCTCCTCAGTTCCTTTCTGTTTCCTTCCTTATGAGTTCAGGAGAAATCACGAATCTGCCTTAGAGAATGTACCACCATGTATTATACTTTATAGGAATTTAGTAAATACTTATTGAGTGAATAAATAAAATAAACCAACCTCCATCAACAAATGCAAAACCACATGAATGCAGAACAAGAAAACATGAAAAAGACAAATAGCAAATGTTTTCACTTTGCCACTCAATTTTCTTTCTAGCATTATTCAGTGGGTTCTGATTGCGACAAGTTCCTTCATGCATAATAAGTGGTGAAAGGGAGGGTGCTATGAGGAAAGATAAATGCTGAATACATTTGGTGACACTAGGTAAGTGAAAAGGGCTTTGTTAGTATTGGACTTTTTTAATAGAGGAGCTACCAGCTTTCATGAGTTACTATACACCATAAGAGTCTGTACCATGTAGTGGCCCATGTATACATTGAATCACATCCATTTTTTAATAGAAGTATCTTACAAGATCATGTTTCCTGGGTAAATGGATCCTTGGAATACATTTTGAGAAACTGTTTTAGTGTCACCTTTGTTCTTCTTTGGCTATTGTTGTTGTAGTCGTTTCCTGTTGGTATAACTAAATACCATAGACTGGGTAATTTATATGGAGTAAAAGTGTGTTTAGCTCATGACTTTCAAGGCTGGGATGTCTTCAGCATGACACCAACATCCGGTGAGGGCCTTTTATAGCACCATGCCATGGGGGGCAGAATCATATAGTGAGACAGCAACTGGGCAGTCCTGGTCTCCCTTCCTGTGAAGGCATGAACACCGTCCCAGGGGTGCCCACACTCACAGCTTCGGCTGTTCTGAGTTACCTCACAGTGACCTCACTTTAATCCACTAACATGACTTCAGAAACTAAGTTCCTTAGACTGGAACTCTAGGGAGACATATTCGAAGCAGGCCACTGTGCCGAGACATTCCCTGCCTTTCAGACATGGTCACCTGTACCATCTGCTTTAGGAAGCTCCTGAGGGGAGTCTGAATTGCAAAATATTTCCACATGTCCTTCCTCTTTACATCTGCATCCCAAGGTTGCACTTGAAGTCAGAAGTAGGTTTCCTATGAGTTATCACCCCTCATCCTTTCAGAGATGTAATTACCTTCCAACAATCTTAAAGCATAACCTATAAAACAAGGTATTATTATTTTCTTGACATCATTCACCAAAAAAAATTAAGTACTCCTTATACGTGTTACTATGGGCTCAGATTATTAATCCTAGGACATGTTTCTGCCTTAAGAAATACAATAAACCCTCTGTATATTAGACTCTGTACTCTTCAACCAACCACTGAATAAAGTTGTAATTAAGCCTACAGTTACTGCCAACTGCACTAAATGGGTACAAATGTGTTTGTTTTATCATGATTCCCCAAGCAATGCCATGTAACAGATATTTTAGAGCATTTTCATTGTATTAGGTACTATACACCATCTAGAAATGATTTAGAATCACTGTAAGATGAAGGTAGGTTTTGTACAAACCCCATGCCACTCTATCTAAGGGACTTGAGCATCAGTAGATTTGATATCTGCAGGGGACCCTGGGTCCAACCCTCTAAAGGTGCCAACTGTGTATAGCTTGATAGTAAATGTAACTAAGCTAATGGGCTTAGAAATGCAATAAATCTGAATTTAAATCTAGGGTTCAAAGTTTTATAATTAAAAAAACTGAGGTTGTTGTCCTGGATACATTACTTAACCCGTCTATCAGGTACCACATCTGTAAAAATGAAGATAATTATCCCTACTTTCACCATGTCATGTTGATTAAATATGATAAAGTATGCAAAAATGTCCAGCAAATTTCAGGATTAGAAGACGTAATGACCTTCATAGAAGAAAATGTTCTACACCACAGTTCAATCCTTAAGTCGATCCCGTCCTCAGCAGCTTCGCTGAAGCCTGCCAAAGTCCCTGAATCTGAGCCTGCAGTGGGGAGATGCTCCTATTTGTCCCTTCCATCTCCTTACACTGCTTACAGCGTTAGCCAGCAATAAGGCAAAGTGGAAGCCGCCTTGGACAGTCTGTCTGGTTGGTCTCTCCAGTCCTCTATCTGTGCCCAGACTTTGTGGTCCGGCCTGTTTCACATTGAAATTTTCATCAAATTTGCACAGTATTAGTTTGGCATTTTCATTATTATCCACTTTCCACAAGTGAGTAAACTCAGGCTTAGGAAAAACAAATGCCTTGGCCAAGGTCACCCTGCTAATAAGTGACAAAGCTGAAGAAACCTGTTTCAGAAGGTCAGTAGCACGCAAACAAGACAAAAGGTGGAACAGTAGGAGGGATTCCATTTGTTCATATAAGAGGTAGGCAGAGCTGCTGGGAAAATATGAGAGACACAGCAGACTAAATGAGTCTCCCAAATGTCACATACTGGAAACTGAAGCCCTGATGTATGATTGTTAACAATTGGAAGCCACTAGGTGGTGAAGCCATAAAGGATCTGTGCTAATGAATGCACTGGAGCCGTTATCAGAGGAGAAAGTTTGTGAACAAAGGACTCTCTCCTCTTTCTCTCCCCTTCTCTCACACTCTTCTATTACCTCTCCACCTTCTGCCAGGAAAAGAGGCAGCAAGTCGGCTCTCACCACACGGGGCAACTTGACTTTAGATGTCTCATCCTCCACAACTCCAAGAAAGAAATCGCTTTTTAAATTACCCAGTCTCAGATATTCTGCTATAGCAGCACAAAAAGGACTAAGACAATAAAAAAGTAAAGTTGACATTTTTGACAGGGGAAGGACCTAGGAACAATATTGTATTATTAATTTCCAGTTTTTCCTCAACTACCTCCTCACTTATCCTCAAAAGGAAACCACATTCACACCCAGGAAATGTGCACACAGGTATTCACCTTTGACCCTGTCCCTCACTATCAAATAATTAGCTGTCCTTCAAAAAATTAAAATTGTGGAAGAGAAACCACAAAAAGGACACAGCCAAGAGTTTTGTCACACAGTGTGGTGGTTAGGAAAGAATGTCAATTTGCTGGTTTTGGAACATACACAAGAGGTTGGAAAAGCACATCTCTGGGTGTGTCTGGGTCACGGAGGTGTGGCCTGAGTCTGTCTGGTCCCCTGCTCCATCCTCTCTGGTGCTGATCATTGGCTCTGCCTCTCAGTAGCCATAAATTAAGTAGCTTTGCTTCATAATCCCCTTCACCAGAACATTCCTACCTCAGAATCAGCAACCATATACTGAATCCCCTGAAACCATAAGCAAAATTAAACCTCTCCTTTATGTTGTGGGTGTGGAATATTGTGTTTTAGTACAGAAATGCTGATTAAAACTCTCAAGTAGCCGGGCATGGTGGCTCTCGCCTGTCATCTCAGCACTCAGGAGGCAGAGACAGGAGGATTGCTGAGTTTGGGGCTTGCCTGGGCTACATAGTGAGCTCAGAGCTATCCTGAACTACAAAGCGAGACCCTGTCTCAAAAAAAAAAAAAAAAAACTCTCAGGTAACCTAGATTCCAAGGTTAGTTCTGCCATTCTCTGGTTATGTGGTTGTGGTAGGACATAGGATTTAGATCAGTTCTTCATTCCTCACTCATTCATTCACATATTCCCTAAGGAGGTATCCAAGGCTTACCATGTGCCATGTACTGTGGCAAACACTGAGGCTACAGATGTCCCTGAACCATAGGAGAATAGAGTCAAACTTTTGTATGCAGAAAAGCTAGCTAGACATGTAGTAGATAGATAGATAGGACTGCCCCTTGAAAGGCTTGCAAGAAAGGAGTCCCTCACCAAAGGTCAGCACCATCAATGAAAAACTTCATTCCCAGATAGCAATGACCAACAGGTCTCATTCTCCTCCCAGGATGGAGGGTCATGATCCAGATTGACCCCCTCCCCAGGAATGCAGTGATTGCAAATTCCCCCGGTTGAGGGTCAGGACTTTGGTCCACATAGAGAAGTCTCCTGACAAGAAAAACCCTATACTTGATTCCTTATTGGACCCCATTTAATCAAGATTGCTGAAACAGTTGTACTTGTTGTAAACCAATTGGTTAACTATGGCTTGTCCATTTCTTTTAAATCTTATTGGAACCCTCCACTGTACTCATTGGTTGATTGTAGTCTGTCCACCTTCTTGGATTTTATTAGAAGCCCCCTATTTTGAGCCCAGCCCACCTCGTGATTTCAGTCCATGAATTTCCCCTGGAAAACACAATTTGGGCTTACCCACCTTTCCTCTCTTAGACAGAAGCTTTCTTTCTCAATAATATTTTCCTACTTAAACCTCCATCCATTCCTAAAATTCATTCTTTGATTTTAGAGAACATGAACTTGCATTTTAGGTTGAGAAGTAAGCCTTGCCCCCTGTGTCAAAACATCTAGGCAACTCCAGATCTACAGCAGATTCCTCTTTCCCATGCCCTGTGACCTATTACCAACTCCTCTCTACTTACCTCCAAAGCACCTTGCCCAACTCTACTTATCTCTCAGGCCCTCACCACTAACTTCCTGCTCCCAATCATTGCTCCTCTGTACACGACCCATTTCCTGGATGAACCCAAGTTTGACTAACTTCCCTATCCAACCAGAAGCCTGATGAGTCAGGGAAGACCTCACCCATTACCATCCTGCCTCAGCCTTATCTGCTAGAGCGGTGAAACCCAGTATCCCCAGGAACAGGCACTTTATGTGTGCAAAGGAAGGAGGACAAAGACTAGAAAGAGCTGTCTGCTCTGCTCAAACATGATATTTGCATTCCAGAGAAACCACAGATCATTAAAAAGCACATTATGCACATAATTGTTTCAAAGGGAGGGGAAATTTCCAAGATAAAGAGGTTGAGCATCACAATAACAAAGTTATGTTTCCTGCAGGAATTTTAATAATAAAAGTGTTTTAATAGCTGTAAGTGTTTAGCTGTAAATCCAGCCTTTGATAGTTAGCTTTTCAGCTGGAGAGGAATGATTGTTCTCTTTCTGTCATCCTCAGTGCTATCATACCATAGCTTTTTATCATTCTTGTGTGCAGAAAACAAAACCCAAACTTCTCAAACAAAGCCACAGAGTCGGCTATTGCCTCCCCTCCATGCATGTCCAGTTCCCTGGAGGGTAAGTAGCAAATCTGCCTCAGTTTCCTGATTTACAAATGAGGGAAATAGTAAATTCTACTTCAAAAAGTTACAAATACAATTACATCAACTGACATTTACAATATTCTTGAAGTGCTGTATATGTCATGTTAAATTAAATAATTCAGTAGAAGCTAGATAAATCATGCTACCCCCAGTTCTTTTTCTAAAATTACTTAAGGTAGAGGAACTATATCAAAAACAAAGGGAAGGGTAAAAGATGAATCTATTTTAGCAAGCAAGATATACAAAGAATGGTCCCTTCCAACTCTCAAACATGTCCATTTCGGAATAAATACATACATACGCATGCATACTTACATCTATATGCATAAATATATGACACTTAACTGTTCTCCTTTAAAAAAAAACTCTGGATCAAAGGCAAAAATGACAAAGTCATTCATTGTGCCCTACTTCTCTATAATAACACACAAGAGGTTACAAACCTCAGGTTGGGTCCAGTCCCAGAATTTGGTCAGTAAGTGAAAACAATAAGAACATAAAATGACTGAGCTTCTCCATCTGCAAAAATAAACCACTCAGGATATGGTTGTAAATGTGCTGTTGATAGAAGTAGGGATTCTCCTCATTTTCTCTCAAGGAGAACAGGATGCCTTACAAATTCAATTAAGGACCCCAGACTCTCCCCTAGGTCCAATCAGGATCACCCCAGGGTGTCTCCCTAGGAAAAGTGTTGGAATGTGGTTTATGGTAACCTACTTAGCTGAATTGCAATGCATCTGAGGTAATGTTGTGTTGTCATAACAGAGGGTGGGGGTCCAGAGAGTTTGGAAACAGCTAGCCAGGCAGTAAGATTCTCAGAGTGGCTCCACAGCTGCCCAGAGCTCTTTCCACATCCTCAGTCTTGTTGGGTTGAAGCACTTCTGAAAGTAGCCAATTGCCTTTAGTAAAATTCCAAGCTATCAAGAAAACCTTACCTGTTGTTTGATGTGTTCTGTGGAGTTACTAGACAAGAAGGCAAACCTTGCAAGGATGAGCCCTCACTTAGCCAGAAACTCACCCACTGTAAATTAATAAATTGGTTTTCTGGCATATAGTAGTTAAAATAGTCATTTCTGCAGAATCAGTTAGACATAGAGCTAGGATTAGGGTTAGAGATAGGGTTAGGGCTAAGGATAGGGACAGGGATAGGTTTAGAGCTAGAAATAGGGTTAGGACTAGAAATAGGGATAGGTTTATGGTTAGGTAGACCTTGTGTTTAGTTGGCTGAAAGATATTGAACAAATCATTGATTATCTCTCAGCCCCAGTTCCTCATTGTCAAAAGGGTAATAATGGTACCTATCTCATGGGATGCTGGGAAGGCTAAGATAGTATACTCCACAAAAACACTTTGCTTTCTCTCATGTTCCAAAAGTGTAAGCATATTGTTTTATTGTCTGGTTAAATCTTTATTTATGATCATCATCACCATACTTAAATAACCCTGGATGTACTCCTGAAATTTTAGATATAAGAAGTTTACCCATCACCTGAATCTCTCATGATTTCATGAAAGTCCAGTGCTCTCTATCTTAAGCAGCATAATCTTTAGCATTTTAGGATGTTAGGATTGATCATATTTGCCCAGGAATAGGCAATAGCTTCTTTAATACACCTGTTTCTGTAGAAAATAAAATACATTATAGAATTATCTTAGTTTGCTCAGGCTGCTATAACAAAGCATTTTTAGTGAGTGACGTATAAACACAGAAATTTATTGCTCCAATCCAGGAACCTGGAAAATGGAAGGCTTCTGCACACTAAGTATTGGGCAAGCTGCATGTCTTTCTGCTGTATCCTCATGCAGCAGAGGGTCAGGGCAGCCCCCTTCGGCCTCTCACAAAGCCACTGACTCTGGTCATTGCACGGAGCTTTTCAAATGATCAGTTCCTCAGAGACACCCACCTCTTCGCACTATCACCCTGGGTGTTAGGCTCCAGTACACGAATTTAGTAGTGGAGGAAATTAATCCTCAAACCATAGCAAGAACTGCTCTTGAATGCCTCTCAGATTCAGCCTCAGCCAGCGTTTTCCTATAGTGAACCATCTAACGGAGAATATTGGCCCTAGTTAGAACCTAATAGTTATCCTTCCTTAAAAACAATTCTGTTTCAGCTTTACTGAGGTATAACTGACAACTAGGGATTGTATGTATTTAAAGTATACAACTTGACATCTCCTGGAAAAGGTTAGTGGAGCAAACTAAATAATACACCCAACAACCTCCATAGTCACCTTTTTTTTTCTAGGAAAAGAGAAAGTGCTGAAAAAAATATTTACCATCTCAGCAAATTCCAAGTATATAATACAGTATTGTTAACAATAGTCTTCACTCTGTACATTAAACTCTCTTTCTGACACATATGTTTTACAGTTGAGAAGACTGGAACAAGAGAACAACAGCTTTCTTCTCTGCTCTGATTCATGATCAGATGCCTTTCCCACCACGACCTTTTAGCTCACAAATCACTGATACCCCAGAACTAGAGAGAAGTGCTGAGCCACGGGCTTGAACTCAGACGACTCCAGTTTGTACACCTCAGTGCACATGAACATGGGCACACCATGACCTCTCCCTCAACTCGACTCTAGCTTTGGCGGCACCCACCACTTCTACCGATCAGGTGACTGCAGATGATATGAGAAGGTACTCTGTAAACTCTAAAATGTCATGTAAGCAGAGTGGACAGTTGGAACCGCAGAGCAATCTTTCAAGTGATTTCTAATAATCCCTAAAAGATGGCAAGGGGTTAGCAGTGGAAAAAGGAAGAAGTAATACGGTCATTGACCCAGCAGGGCTTTAGGATGGATCTCAGAAAGCTTTCTAAAGACTACCAAGAAATTTACTCGTTTAGTCTATTTTCCTTGCCTCCTTTGCCCCTAACCACTCTTAACACATCCAAGAGAAGAGAGCTGAGAATGAAGGTTAATGCTTTGCTCAGCAAAACAGGTGATAAATCATAAAGCAATTGAACCTGTTGCAGAGAATGGGAAACACATGGCAGGTCCCTCTAATTAATTCTTTGATAGGTTGGGGTGTTATTTCCAGTGTTTTACATTTGACTTGTCCCAGGCCACCTTTTCACCATGGCAACTCAAGTTTACCAGAAAGTAGAAAAGTCTGCCTTTGAGAGAGTTTAAGAAGTTTAATACAAACAGTTAGCCATGATTAATCATTTTTTTTTAAAAGAACAACAAAGGAGTAACTAAGTCTTTCCACCTCTGAAAAAATTCTTCGGGTGATGTTTTCACCCTCTCTCCTTGTATACCATATCCTCTCTCCTCCCGCTTTCCTCCCTCTGTGTACCTCTGTAAAATCTTTCCTATGTATGTGTTCTCATCAGCTAAGGAGAAACAAGGAGCAAGAGAACTAAGCTTGCACATATCCTCCGAAGACACTTAGTTCTACAAGAACTGCCAATCAGGATGGGGTCTTCTCAGTCTTCATTATTCATTATGCCCAAGGGACACTCAGAAAAGTTTTTCAACACCTTAGACACCATTCGCTATGGACTGTGGATTTTCATATGAGGCCTCTATTTCCAGGAGGCAGTAGGGCACACTGCAGGTCATAAATCAACCGGCCTGAAAATCAGAAGATGGTCCAGCAGTCCAGTTCAGCCCTGTCCCTACCATTCTGTATGGACCTTGAGTTAATCACTCAAAGGTAATCACAGAGAAGGGTCTTTTTCAACCTTATATGCCTCCCTTGAAAACAGGAATATTATAGTTCACATATGAAATGTCCCCCTAAAGTCTTGTTGTGTTGAAGGCTTGGTTCTCAGAGGAGCAGTATTCAGAGGTGGACCTTTGGGAAGGTAACTGGACTAGGAGAACTCTGACTTCACTGGGAGATTAATTCATTGATGATTCATAATGTGATGATAGTCTTTCATAGTAACAAAAACTGAATAACACGAAGGACATTGAAAGTCTTCAAGCCTTCTTCAAACCATAGGCTCTTTCATTTGTTTCACCAATAGGCCTGCAAAAATATGACCATGCCTTCATGGAGAAATAAACCAGGTCCAATGTGTTTATCTATCCTGACTATGGGTGTGGCCTAAACTAGAGGAGAAGGCAGAGTGTTCATTTGAACAAATCACCCATTCTTTCCCAAATTTATATCCACAAGAGTGGAAGGTGAAGCTAGAAATGGAGTCAACTGCCTGGATAATCTGGGTCTAGAGCCAGGCTAACTGCCACTGCATAGACTGTCCTACCACATGGACTCAGTTCACATCTTCATTTCATTAGGCTTACAGGCAAAACTGTGAACTCCCTAAAACAAGAAGATAAAAAGGCTGTCCTTGTCCTTCATGTACTTGGCCTATCAATGCCAAACTTTGGAGAAACCACTCTACACTGGCAGAGTTAGTATTTAACAAGCTGGATAAATGCACATGGAGTCTCTGAGCAAAATTGCCAACAGCAGCTCAGATCTTCTTGCCTCCTAAAAGCCCTTTCAAAGAGGACATCAACTGGCAGATCATTAAGAGAAATGAAATGCACTCACTCTGCAAAACACCCTCTTCCCTCAATGTTCATTTGTCCATCAAGGTCTGAATTTGCACCATTTGATAGACTCGGTTCCTTTGATAATATTTTCTTAAAAGCACATGGGGGGCCGGAGATTTAGCTCAGTGGTTCCAGTACCTGCCTTGCAAGCACGAGATCCTGAGTTCGATCCCGGTAACCACATGCAATGCTGGGCATGGTGACTCACGCCCACCAGCAATCAATACCACATACCACAATGCTGGGCATGGTGGCTCACGCCTGTAATCCCAACACTCAGGAGGCAGAGACAGGACGATTGTTGAGTTCAAGGCTTGCCTGGGCTACATAGTGAGCCCAGGGCCAGCCTGAACTACAAAGCGAGACCCTGTGTCAAAACAAACAAACAAACAAACAAAAAATGGGGACTCTGATTCCTCTAATTTGAAATTTTGTAGAAATCCTGGTAATCTGTTAAACAACCTCAAACAAGTTGCCTCACTTCTCCAAATCTCAGTTTGCTCATTTGAAAGTGGTTAATAATTTCTAAGACCACCCTAATAGCCTGGGATTCTGCAAGAGATGGTGCGGTAACCCAGAAAAAGAATGAGCTTTGGGGTCACATGGGACTGGATTTAGACTCTGATCCACACCCCACCCCACCGTGTGAGTCAGGTACTTTACCACTTCTCTACACCACCATCCCTGTATGTGTATAGGAGTAGGTTGGTGCATCTGATCAGCCTATACAACTCAGGATAAAAATGCTGCTTTAAATATTTTAGTAAGTGGTGCGAGTTCCATTATGTTTCTGCAGAGAGCATATTATCTCTTAAGGTTAATGTGTCTGTTATGGTTCAGATCTTATCCCACCCCCAAAAATCTCAAGTGTCCAGAGACAGGGATTTCAAAGGGATTGGATCGTGAAAGGTCTAACTTCATCAGTGGATTGATCTATTGATGGATTTATACATTATTGGGATGATGAAGACTAAGGAAAGAGAGCCTATTGAAGGGAATGTGTCATGGGGCATGATCTCAGGGACTATATCTGGTCCCCAGTTCCTTCTTGTCTGGTTCCTTTCCTTTCTCTCTGCTTCCTGGCTGCCATGGTGTGAGCAGCTTTCCTCCACTAGCCCCTTGTGCCACGATGCTTCTGCATGAAATATGGACTGGAACCTCTCACACTAAGACAAAAAAAAATTCTTTTTCCTTTAAGGTATTTCACCACAGTGACTGAAAGCAAACACGGAATCCATGAGTTTTCATGGAACTCCTGTATTTAACTCAATCCAAAGGACTCCTACCCTCAACCAAATACTCATGTGATACACAGGATGCTGCTCAAGTAACTCAGACTACTCCCACTCTCAGTGCTGGCTCCAGAGCTGAGATCTGTTTCTCAGTTGGCGTTAGCTAGGAGACAACATGTGAACCCCAAAGTTACATGTCTTACATCATAGCCATTGCTCCTCAAATCGTAGTCCTTAGACATGAAAGATAGGTATGTAACACATACCATACAGAACCCAGCCTTGCTTCTGAACTTCAACCTGTGGCTGCTGTCCTGGAGGGATGAACCCCTTCTTTTCAAGGGAGTTCTGGGAACAGATCATTTCACAAAGTGGTCCTTCCCCCTTCCTATTGTCCAGCTTTATATTCCAAAAGCAAAGACAGCATTTCCTAAACCACTTCCCACAAAAATATAGTTATACCTTTATCTCATAACAGCACATGCTTACTTAAGTGCCCTTTACTCCTATTACTAAAACAATTCTACCTAGATTTCTGAGGCCAGATCTATTTCCTCCTCCAATACATAAGCAAGGACTGCACTGAAATGATTTTAAGCACCCTTTGCAGTGGGCAGTCAAGTTTGCCTTGTTAGGAACTTTGATGAGTGGATGGGAATAGGAGGCATCTAACAAACTCTGAGGCACAGCAAGTGTCTTAAGAAGTGACAGTGCACCCCACAAGTTTGCCTATATAGAGGGTGACACTGAAGAAATCCTGCAGACCTTTTGATTTCTTTACCAAATGTAAAATGTTGTATATTTACTTATTTTCTATCAAAGCCAAATGTAGGCAAACATTTCCCATAAAGGATGAGGTAGTAAATATTTTGTCTCTGCACAGTGCTTACATCTTTGTCACATATTTTTTTTCCTGCATTTTGTCTCTTTGCTCTATACAATGCTTTAAATTGTAAAGCTGTAAGCTATAAAATAAATAGATTGGATTGGGCCCAGTGACTGTAGTTTCCAGACCCTTAAGCCAGTGACATCATAAGGAATGTGGATACTAATCAACCTCACGTGAGAAGGGAAGGTTTTTAAGACAGGTCTCTAGGCATTTGCCCAGCCTGCTGGATCAGAATATTAGAGAGCAATGTTTAAGCTCCTTCAGCTTAAAGTGATTGTGATGAAAAAGGAATACTGGCTGACCACACAGGCCAGTCTGGAAAGCTGACACACCCCCTTCTTCCCAGCCTCTGGCCCTTCTCCAGCCCCTATAATTCATTCTTTTACCTGCTGTAATGTTACTGTTGAGCAATTGCCCCCTTTTCTCCTCACCTTAGTCAACTTTCTGGTACTATAACAATTACCTGAGATTAATCACATTACGAATTAAAAATGGTTGAGATTGGACATACTGCTCAGTGATAGAGCACTTACCTTGTCCTGGGCTTAATCCCCAGCCTTGATAATGAAGAGCAAAGTTTATGATGGAAGTTTCAGTTCATGGCCAGCTTTCCCATCGCTTTGGGGTCTGTATGCAGAAGCATACAGTTCCGTTGTATAGGAACATGTGGTAGAAAGGCCTGCTTACCTCATGGTTGTCAGGAAACAAAAGCAGAGATAAAAAGGGCTGGAGTCACAAAACCCCCTCAAGATCACACCAGTGACCTAACTTCCTTCCACCAGGCCACACCCCAAATTGTGGCACAGTCTGAGTACCAAGCCTTTAGCACCCTGGCCTTGAGGAACACTTATCCAAGCCTAGTGGGTTTGGAGATGTTTTTTGTATATTTTGCCTGTTTAAAAATTAATCACACTTTGTTTTATTTTATTTTATTTTTTTGCTTTTTTTGAGACAGGGTCTCGCGTTGTAGTTCAGGCTGGCCCTGAGCTCACTATGGTGCCCAGGCAAGCTGCTGCGAACTCAGAAATCCTCCTGTCTCTGCCTCCTGAGTGCTGGGATTACAGGCGTGAGCCACCACATCCGGCCACACTTTATTTTTTAATGAGCCTTTTTAAATAACACCTGAAGTTCCATTAATAGGCTTTTCCCTATATAGAAAGTCCCTGACTTATGAACATTCACATTCCACATGCTCACAGATATGAATGGACCTTGCATTATAAGTAATCATAAATGCCAACAAATCATGTGTCTCCAGACATTGTCACACATGTGCCACTGTGGGTTTACTGTATAGTCGGTAGCATATAGTAGTACAGTACAGTCAGAGACTTACTGTATATATGCATATTTATGTGTGTTCAGTTTTCTGATGCTTTACATTGTATGTCAAAGGGGCATAAAACTTGCTTTGTTGTACTTACAATCAAATCTGACTTACAAATGTTCTCCTTGAACAGAGATAGTTGGTAATTTGGGAACTTACTGTACAACTTGCTGGAAGGATCATGCTGCCCCTGCTAAAAGAAAACTTCTACAAAAACTAAATTAAAAAAAATTATCTGAGCAAGAAATCATGTATAAATCAGATAATACTCAGAGCCAAAAGAGGTCCTGAGATCTCTAGTTTAGCAATACTGACAGTGGCTTTTTTTTTTTTTTTGAGACAGGGTCTCACTTTGTAGTTCAGGCTGGCTCTGAGCTCACCATGTAGCCCAGCCAAGCCTCGAACTCAGCAATCCACCTGTCTCTGCCTCCCGAGTGTTGGGATTACAGGCGTGAGCCACCACACCCGGCTGACAGTGGCTTTTATAGGCTGAATATCAAAGCAAAGCAAAGAAAGTATTTGGATACAGCTAGATATTTGTCTTATAATCTGACAGGAAGTCCATGGATGAGAGTCATTGGTATTATGATTGGTAAAGTCTCTAAATAAAGGTTACTTTGTAGTTCCTTATTGGTAAAAATCTCTAGCTAGAGATTGGTAGGCTGATTCTGATTGGCAGTTTGTTTTGTTTTACTGTATAATAATGTAGTTCTAAAATGTTCCCCATCACCTATCATAGTTACACACACCTGTAGTTCCAGCAATTGGAAAGCTGAGGCAGAAGAATGGCTGCAAATTCAAGACCAGCCTGAACTACATAGCAAGACCCTATCCCCAAAACAGAAATTAAATAAATAAATAAAAACTAAATAAAATGTCCCCCAAGGGGATGGGGGATTGCAGGGAGGGCAGGGGAATGGGGAAAAATGTGAATTAAGATATATCCTGTACATGGGCCAGAGATTTAGCTCAGTGGTTCCAGCGCCTGCATTGCAAGCGCAAGGTTCTGAGTTCGATCCCGGTAACCACATACAATGCTGGGCATGGAGACTCACACCCACCAGCCATCAATACCACATACCATAGTGCCGGGCGTGGTGGCTCATGCCTGTAATTCCAGCACTCAGAGGCAGAGACAGGAGGATTGCTGAGTTCACGGCGGCTTGCCTGGGCACCATAATGAGCTCAGGGCCAGCCTGAATGACAAAGCGAGACCCTGTCTCAAAAAAAAAAAAAAAAAGATATATCCTGTACAGGAATAAATCCTCAATATTGAATGTGATCATGATAAGTATCTAAAATGTACCAATAAACTCAACAAAGGGAAAAGTAAAGTGAAAAATGAATAAATTAATAAATAAAATGTCTCCCAAAAGTCTCAGGTTCACAGGTGATGCTTGATCCAAAGGGAAAAGTCACTGGGGGTATGTTTTAGAAGTGTGTATACTTGTCTCTGGCTCTTCTCTTCTCTCTGCCTCCTGCCTTGCATGTAGTGAACAGCTTTCTTCTGCCATGCCATTCTGACATGCATTTCTACATTGACGCCAAGAAATTATGGACTGAAACTCTAAGCCAAAACAAACTTCTCCTCCCATACATGTCACTGTCATTTACTTTGTCCCAGTAATGGGGAAATGACTAATACAGAAAACTGGCACCAGGAGTGAGTTCACTGCTGTGACTATACCACTATACCTATGTGATTTAGAAGTATTTAGAACTGGGTTAGTTGGAGAACTTTGAAAAGGTTTGGAGATGCTAGTTAGAGAAGCCTTAGAATACTATAAGCACATTAAGCAGAGAATAATGAGTAATTCTGGCCAGAGTTTGGAGGATTAGAAAGCTAGAATGCAGACAGTAAAGGTCAAGCTCCACAGTATTCCAAAAGAATCAAGAACTCCATTGGAATAGAGGCTATAAATGTTACATCCTGGAAGAAAATTTTTCTACATTTTTCCCATATCCTGAGACTTTGTATAAGCCTGATAATAAGGATGATGCACTAATTAATCTGTGGACGGAATTTCAAAACAGCTTAACATTCAGGTTGTGACATGGATACTGCCTACTGCTTTTAGCCAGATATACAGTGAGAATCACAAGAAAACGGCAAAGCTTAATGATTTGAAAAGTTTGCAGTTTCACCAAAAAGTAAGCAGCTACAAATTTGAGGCAAAGATGAGCTTTGTTGCTAAAAAAAAAAAAAAAAAAAGCTTTAAAAAGAGCCAAGTACCTTGCATCAGAACAATTAAGAAAACAGCTTGAAAGCACCTCAGAAATTAGCAAGACCCTACCCGTCACAGGCCCCTGGGTGAAAAATTATAAATATTTCATGTAAGAAGATCTACAGGATACCTGTTCATTCGAAGCTGTCTAGGGAAGTAAATCTTCAAGTTCAGCCATCTAGGCACTCAGAGGCCACTGCAGCCATGGTTCAGGCGGGCCCTGCTACTGTTCAAACTACCAGTCAAACTTGATGAGGCTGGCTTTTCAAGCATGGAAAATATGAGAGTTATGGGGTCATAGAGACTTTCATCCAGATTTTAGAAGAAGACCTCAGAGAACAGACAAATATTTGACAAGGTCACAATTCCTCTCCAGAGCCAGACAGCAGTGTATGAAGCCTTAAAGTAAAGTAAAGGTACACTGGAGAATTCAAAATGTTGAAGATGCCAGGAACATGAAACATCTATAAGCAACAAGAAGAGCCAGACCAAGAGAGCCATGTGGGCTGCAACCAGCAAAGCCATAGGCACAGAGCTGCCTAAGCCCTTCGGAGCTCACATCTCACCATCACCTACTCTGGGACCTAGACATGGAGATATAAGTTTAATATTTGACCAGCGGGGATTTGGCCTTGCTTTTGTCTAATTCCTTTCTATTTCCCTGTTCCTCCCTTGTGAAATGGGAATGTTTACCCAGTGCTATTGAATGCTGGAAGTGTTTAATATTCTTTTTTATTTTTATAGAGCTTCACAGCTAAGACTTTATCTTGAGTCTCAGAGGAGACTTTGAACTTGGACTTTTCAGCAGTGCTGGAACTGTTATTACTTTGGCAACACTTAGATATGGACTAAATGTATTTGCATAATGAAATGGACATGAGCCTTTTGGGCCCAGGGTGGGATGTCATAGTTTAGATTTTAAACATCCTCCAAAAGTGTCAAGTTCAAATACAAGATGGCGTGCAAATGGTTTTCTTGATATTTTAGGGTCATGGTGCATGAACAAGCAAGTTACCCACAAGAGCCAAAGTTAAACTTTTGGGAATCTTAAAAAGAAAATGTTTAAAGACAGCACACAGCAAAACCAAAGCCAAAAACAAGGACAACTAGGAGTAAAAGCCAGAATTTCTCCTATTTGTGAGGCCAGCACAATATTTTGAAAGAAATTAACAATGAATTGCTAGATGCAATTGGAGCAAAGTGAGCCTGAAGTCGCTGAGGCATAGTCTTAATGTGGCTCCAGATGGGTCAAAGATTTTCATGGAACTGTTGTTCTCTGCTTCATCATGATTTTTCGCTATAATAGAACCCACCAGTCAGCTCAACAGCAATCATTTTCAGAACTTTGTCACTATTTTAGAAATATTGGATAAAAAGTCTTAACAAAAAGTGTTCAACAGATAGTTCTATTTGAGTCAATCCTTGACCCAGAATAGGAGAGGGGCCAAGAGGAAGATTAACCTGTAAGAAGTATGGATACCAGGCACAGAGATACAGAAATGCTGAGAAAGAGAAGACAGACCTTTCTGAACAAAACAAGGAAGTAAGGAGTGGTCTGTTGGACCGTGTCTCTCGGAATCTTCCAGCAGACTTAATTTGAGTTAAATGTTTTCCTTTTATAACTGTTATATGTAATAATGTCTATGTATTGGGAGCTCAGATGAAATCTATGTTTTTTCCTTGGGTGAGATGAGGTGTTAAAGAGGAGACAAGATGGAAAAGCCACTGAGAAATGTTAATAGAATGTTTCAGAAATCAAAACAAAGGTTTTAAAATGCACCAACTACTTGCAAAACTATAAAACTCTTAGGAGAAAGCACAGAAGGAAACCAAGATGGTCTTGAGTTTGGCAATGACTTTTTAAAATATAGCAACAAAGTCTCAATCCATGAAAGAGACAATTGATAAGCTGGACTTCGCCAAAATTAACAACTCCTGTTCTTCCGGGCGTGATGGCTCATGCCTGTAATCCCAGCACTTGGAAGGCAGAGACAGGAGGATTGCTGAGTTTGAAGATTGCCTAGGCTACATAGTGAGCTCAGAGCCAGCCTGAACTACACAGCAAAACCCTGTCTCAAAAAAAAAAAAAATTTAACAACTCTTGCTGTACAAAAGAAATTGTCAAGATAATTAAAAAAAAACTATAAAAAAAATCTAAAAACTATATCTGATAGAAAAAGTGTTGTCCAAAACATATAAAGGATATTTGACAATAAGAAAACCAACAGTCCAATCAAATATGGGCTAAAGCTGGGCATGATAACTCTCACCTGTAATCCTAGCACTCAGGAGGCAGAGGCAAGAGGATCGCTGCAAGTTTGAGGCTAGCCTGGGCTACATAGTGAGTTCAGGGTCAGTCTGATCTACAAAGTGAGACCCTGTCTCAAAAAAACTGGGAAAAAAGGACTAAAACCTGAAGAAGTATTTCATCAAAGAATGTAAGCAGATGACAGGTAAGTATAGAAAAAAATGTTCAAGAGCATGTCATTACAGAAATAGAAAGTTACAACAATGGGAAACTACTATATACCTATGAGGATGGAAAAATACAGAACACCAACGTTGATAAGGATGGAAAGTAACAAGAATCTCATTCATTGCTGGAAGGAATGCAAAATAGTAAATACTCTTTCAAAGGGTGTTTGACAGCTCCTTAAATAATGAAACACACTTTTAAAATACAAACCAGCAATTTTACTCTTAGGCCTTTGAGCAGAAATGAGTTGAAAACATACATCCACACAGAAAGCTGCACACAGATGATTATACCAGGTTTATCATTGCCAAAATTTAAAATGCAAGCAAGATACCCTTCAACGCACAAACAATGGACTAATATTTGTCACTGAAACAAAAATGAAATATAAGGCCATTATAAGATATGAAAGAATCTTAAGTATATATTAAGTGAATGAAGCCAATCTGAAATGGCTATGAGCTGTCTGATTCCAACTACTAGACATTCTGGAAAAGATAAAACTATGGAGAAAGCAAGAATATCAGTTACTGCTAGGGGATAGGGAAGGAAGAGATGAATATGCTGAGTACAAAGAACTATTAGGTCACTAACATCTCTGTGTTAGTTACTTTTATCACGTTGCTGAGTCAAAATACCTGACACCCAAATTCAGAGGGTAAAGGATTCATTTAGTTCACAGTTTGTAGAGGTTTCAGTCCATAACTGGTGGCTCCAAAGCAGGGATGGTAAAGAGGCATCACAGTGGAGAGACAACGTGGCATACAAAAAGCTGAAAAGGTAACGAGAAACCTTTGCTGCATCTTTCTGCTTCTTATCCCATCCAAACTTCCAGAATTAGAGGAGTGCTAACCCGCTGACTCTCATGTGGTGGTTTGCTAATCACACACCCTTAATCCCAACACCACACGTCCCAGATTCAGCTACCTCTGACCAGATGAGGCTCTGGGGAGACATCCAGACCCAAACCACAACAAAACCACAACAATCTGTGATATTATAGTAGATACACACCATTATACATTCATTATAACTACAAAGCAACACCGTCTAAAAAAAAAATCACCCTGTATTGGAAATGGAATTGGGTTTTATATATATATATATATAAATTTATATATATATATAAATATATATATAAATATATATATAAATATATATATAAATATATATATAAATATATATATAAATATATATATAAATATATATATAAATATATATATAAATATATATATATATATAAAACCCAATTCCATTTCCAATACAGGGTGATTTTTTTTTTAGACGGTGTTGCTTTGTAGTTTAGGCTGGCCCTGAGCTCACTATGTAGCTCAGGCAAGCCTCAAATTCAGCAATCCTCCTGCCTCTGCCTCCCAAGTGCTGGGATTACAGGCGTGAGCCACTACGCCTGGCACTGTGGTATGTGGTATTGATTGCTGGTGGGCGTGAGTCACCATGCTCAGCATTGTATGTGGTTACTGGGGATCAAACTCAGGACCTTGCACTTGCGAGGCAGGTGCTGGAAGCACGGAGCTAAATCTCTGACCCATGGATTATATATTTTTTAATTTAGAATGAGTTCCTATTCCAATACAAAAAAAGATCCTGCCTACATAAAAAAGACAACACAATCTAAAACATCACAAAAACTATTATCATCATAGATGCTGTGTAACTATTCATAGGGTGAATAAATAATAGTCTGTCACCTACCCCACCCAGATCTGGATCTGAGGCATCACTTAGTAACCATCATGCAAGTAGGTGCCATTCCAGACAAGTCACTGAGCTCAGTCTGGTCTCATTTCAGTGCTGTTTGATCCATGATCAAAGGGGAGGGGAGGGGAGGGGAGGGAAGGGAAGGGAAGGGAAGGGAAGGGAAGCTAAGGGGAAGGGAGGGGAGGGAAAAGAAGGAAAGGGGA
>PVIC010029446.1:0-22554 GCA_004025085.1 Thryonomys swinderianus
GGGTGCTTTGTGAAGAGCTGTGACTGGAAGCCACCTTCAGCAGGCAATCATACTGACCTGGGCATGGAAAGGTATCTTGATGATCCTGGCACTGGGGAGGCTGAGGCAGGAGGTTCCCTGCAACTTTTGAAACCAGCCTGGGGCTACATAATGAGTTCAAGGCCAGCCTAAACTACATAGTGAGATCCTGTCTGAAAAGAAAGAAATTAGAGCCCTGATGTAATTTTTATAGTAATTATACCCTTGGATTTGTTCTAGTTTAACCACCCAATATACATTGGCCCTTGTGGTTTTTCAATGCCACAAGACATCCAACTGGGTGTCTGAATCCAAAGATCTCTGAATTTCTTCCAACACTGTAATCTGAACACATGAGAGCCTGAGGCAGCAGGATTGCAAGTATGAGTCCTGCCTGGGCAACTTAGTGAGATCATGTCTCAAAGTGGAAAGAACAGGAATGTGGCCCAGTGCAAAAGCCATGAGTTCAATCCCTGGTACTGGAGGAAAATGATCTACCAGTACTCTCAGGAAGCGTGTAAATACTCCACCTTTTCCCATCCTGTTTGCCATTTCCTTCTCCGGGCAGGAAGACACCTATGATATCATGGACATGTCCAAATGTAAACACTTACAGGGGGAAGGTTAGGGGTAAGAAAGGAAAGAAAATATTTGATTATTTTAAAAAAGGAAACCGGGCTGGAGGGTTAGCTCAGTGGTTCCGGCACCTGCCTCGCAAGCACAAGATACTGAGTTTGATCCCCAGCAACCCCATACAATGCTGGGCGTGGTGACTCATGCCCACCAGCAATCAATACCACATACCACAGTGCTGGGCATGGTGGCTCACGCCTGTAATCCCAGCACTCGGGAGGCAGAGACAGGAGGATTGCTGAGTTCAAGGCTTGCCTGGGCTACATAGTGAGTTCAGAGCCAGCCTGAACTATAAAGCAAGACCCTGTCTCCAAAAAAAAAAAAAAAGTACACTTACAGGGGGAAGGTTAGGGGTAAGAAAGGAAAGAAAATATTTTATGATTTAAAAAAGGAAACAAAGCTTATGTATGTAAGGGGTAGGGGAATTGGGGGGCAGGGGAATGGGAAAAAATGAAAATAAGTCATGTCGTGTACTGGTACAAATTTTCAATGTTGACTATGATCATAATATATGTATAAGATGTACCAATAAAATTAATTTAAAAAAGAAAAAAAATGTAAACACTTACAGAAGATAGTGAGTGCTTTAGGGCCTGCCACAAGATACATTTTTGGCCTTGCTATTTTCTTTACTCCACTCTGTAACTTGTGAAGTCTGGTGACGTGTAGTTTCTGTACAGATTTCCAGAACAGTCACTTTGAGCATAATCAAGGGGTGGGGATGTCACAGACTGATGTTCCCTGTCAGTGCCTGTAACCTTCCGCAGCTCGCGCTGCCCCTTGTCCTGTCTCATGGTCCACAGGCGCGGACCTGCCTACTGCAAAGCCTGCTCCACAATCGGAAGCCAAGAGGCTGAATCCCCTGCTCCAGGGCCATTGAGTATTTGTGACCTGATGCATATACATCCACTTTCCCTACACAGAAGACATAGGCACAGCTGAGGTGTCAGTTCCCGTGTCCATGTCGTAGGTCTGAGTGACCCACGAATAGCTCCCAGCCCAAGGGATCTACACGCCACCTTCCCACTCCCTGCACTGGAATTGAACCCAAGACCTGGCACTTGCAGTGTAGTGGGTACAGTGTACAAGGACCTGTCCCGTCCGGCTGCCTGCCTTGGGCCAAATCACAAACCCTTTGTGTCTGAGGTCCTTCACTTACTTATAAAGAGTATAGTATCAGCATCTTTGTCAGGGGGCTTTGCTAGACTCTCATAGACACAAAAGAAGCCCAGGGCAGTAAGGATTTCATTACACTAGGCAACATCTGTCTTTCAACACCAGGTGCCAGCTATGTGCAAAATGCTGTTCATGGGTCACTTCCTAAGCCACCTGGTGGCGAGTGTTTGTCACTGCAGCTACTTCAGAGGCCAAAGCAGGAGGATCGAAAGGTTAGAGCCAAACTGGGCAACTTAGCAATTTAGCAAGACACTGTCTCAAAAATTTATAAAGGCTGGGGATGTAGCCTAGTGCAAAGGCCCTGATTCCACCCCCAGTGTCATAAAATAAAACAAAATAATAGAAGACCTCTGAGAAAGACATCTCCATTCAGAAGCTGAGCGTCTTGCCCCAAGTCAGTCACCTGTGCACTGAGTGACCAACTGGGACTGACTTAGCTGCCTGCTCCACAGCCTGTGGCACCATCACAGAATTCAGCTCAGGGACCAGCAGCTGAGGCACTAGTCCACCTCAGTTCTGGGCCAGGCGCTGCTGAGGCCTGGCTGCTCAGAGGCCAGCATGACCCACGGCTGAGAGGGAAGCCGGGAGGCCCAGGCTTGCTGCTGGGGTCCAGACTCGGGGTCTTAATGTTCTTCCTAAAGCAACGAATCATGCCCAGCCCCACAGACCATAAAACTCACTGGAAGCATGAGTGGCGATGCACTCCTCTAGTCCCAGCACTTGGGAAGTTGAGGCAGGAGGATGCTTCGAATTTGGGGTCAGCCTGGGTTACACAGTAAGTTCAAGACCAGCCTAAACTATGCAGTGAGATCCTGTCTCAAAAACTCTAATAAACCAGGTGTGGTGGCTCAAGCCTGTAATACCAGCACTCGGGAGGCAGAGGCAGGAGGATTGCTGAGTTTGAGGCAAGCCTGGGCTACATAGTGAGCTCAGGGCCAGCCTGAACTACAAAGTGAGACCCTGTCTCAAACAACAACAACAACAACAAAACAAAAACTATAATAAGACAAACCGCCAGGCGTGGTGGCTCACGCCTGTAATCCCAGTACTTGGGAAGCAGAGACACGCAGATTGCTGAGTTCGAGGCTTGCCTGGGCTACATAGTGAGCTCAGAGCCAGCCTGAACTACAAAGCAAGACCCTTTCTCAAAAACAACAACAAAAACAAACAAAATAAGACAAACCAAAAGAGCTCTTCATACACACTTCACTTGAAGCTTCACTTCTGACTGGTGGGCCCAGACTTGAGCAGATAGCACAAAATTTACTGGACTCATATCTAACATTGGGGTACTCACTGATGAACTTCTAACACAGTGCTGGTGTTTCCCTTAAGACTAATGCTGCCTCCGTGTGTATAATACAGAGTCCTCACCCTACCTCTGTGATGTATCAGAATATACACACAGACACACACACATATACTGGGGTGAGCACTGTGGGTAGAATCCGGCTCTTCTGCACAGAGCTATATCCCCAACCTTTTTTTTTTTTTTTTTTCAAACATAGGGTCTCACTTTGTAGTTTGGGCTGGCCCTGAGCTCACTATGTAGCTCAGGCAAGCCTCAAACTCGGCAATCCTCTTGCCTCTGCCTCCTGAGTGCTGGGATTACAGGCATGGGCTGCCATGCCTGGCACTGTGGTATGTGGTACTGATTGCACGTGGGTGTGAGTCACCATGCCTGGTAATGTTGTATGTGGTTAACAGGGACCAAACTCAGAACTTTGCGCTTGCTAGGCAGGCGCTGGAACCACTGAGCTAAATCTCTGGCCCTCCCCAACCTTTTTTTTTTTTTTTTTTTGCTACAGGGTCTCGCTTTGTAGTTCAGGCTGGCCCTGAGCTCATTATGGTGCCCAGGCAAGCTGCTGCAAACTCAGCAATCCTCTTGTCTCTGCCTCCCGAGTGCTGGGATGACAGGCGTGAGCCACCACGCCTGGCATTGTGGTATGCGGCATTGATTGTTGGTGGGCGTGTCCCCACGCCCAACATTATATGTGGTTACTGGGGATTGAACTCAGGACCTTGCGCTTGTGAGACAGGCGCCGGAACCACTGAGCTAACCCTCTGGCCCCTCCCCAACCTTTTTAAAGTTTGAGACAAGACCTTAGTTGCTAAGATGCCCATGCTGGTCTTGAGCTCACAGTCCTCCTGCCTCGGCCTCTTAGAGTGCTGAGATTACTCAGAGCATAGCTTACAAATGAGGGCACAGGGCCGGAGCTTGCCCAAGGTCACAGCTAAGCAGCATCTTGTGATTCCCGAATCCACTTTGAAGTCAACGAGGACTTGCAGGAGGTCCTCACAGCCAGCAGTCCTCACCCTCCAGCAGGGTGGCATTTGCTAAAACTTCTTAGGGCCCTTGAAACTTAAAGGGGACATAGAGGATGAACCCATGGTATTCTGTTGGCATGTGAGCCAAGTGTATGAATGGTTTTCTCTAAAGTGCATCCTTAGTCTACAGGTTTAATTGCAAGGTTGGCAACAAATGACTTTTGGTTTTCACTTCGGAGACATGGTCTCTGAAAGGTTCACCGCCGCTGTAGGAGATCACTGTCTTTAACGTTGCCACGTACTGTTTTAGAATACATCAGGTTTGGCCCCATTTATTTGTACCTCCCAGAATTGTTTTTAGTATATGTGCTGCCGAAGCGAGCACAGCCCAGAATTGTTTTTAAGTCCAAGCACATAGTCAATATAACATTCCAAATTGAGACAGCTGGGAATGGGCCTAAATATTTTTGTGTGTAAGAATGGTTCCATCAGGATTAATTCCAAGGATTTCTACCACGTCCATTTTTGCCCTATTATGTAACGTGACCTGTCCAGAAAATAAAAGCCATGGTACCGCTCAACTACCTGCCTCTATTGACTGACAAGCAGAGCACGGTCTGGCCAACCTAATTAAGCTGCAGGGCTATTTCAGTTTGTGTCACAGGACACCTGCACCCTTTGATCTCGACTTCAGCCGAGGTGCATCACGGACCTGAGGGTCATGGGAGAAGAGGGCCAGGGCAAGGGAGAAATTTCAGTCCACCTTGAAGTGTGAAGTGTTTGTTTTTCTGCCATCATCTCATCCTACTTCCTCTGTAGTGAAAATCTACCCTCTATCTTCCCTAAGGAAAGTGCCCAGCATTCTTCAGCTGCTCTTCCCAAAACTTCAAGAAACTCAGCACAGTTCACTGCTTTGTAAAACGCTTCCGGTGGGGCATTTTTTTTTGTAGTGCTGGGCATTGGACCTTGGGTCTTACACATAGTAGACAAAAACTCTACCCTTAAGCTATCTTATCAATGTCATAAAATTTTTAGTTTTTAGCAGCAGAATCTAAATGCATGGGTGGGCATGGTGGCACATGCCTGTAATCTCAGCAATGCGGAGGCTGAGGCAGGAGGATTGTCATGCATTTGAGGACAACCTGGGCTACATAGTGAGATCCTTTCTCAAAAAAAAATCATAAACATCATCATCAATTCACCTCCCAGTGATTCAAACCCCTCAGCCACAACTTCCCTCTTTGTGCCTCACTCCCAGGATTTTAACTACAACCAGGAAAGCAGGTCCGCAGATGACATGTATGCAAAAAGGCTCTTGCTGGGCATGGTGGCTCACGCCTGTAATCCCAGCACTCAGGAGGCAGAGACAGGAGGATTGCTGAGTTTGAGGCTTGCCTGGACTACATAGTGAGCTCAGAGCCAGCCTGAACTACAAAGTGAGACCCTGTCTCAAAAAAATCAAAACAAAAAATAAAAAAAAAAAGGCTCTTATCAGTGCAAGAGGCCCAGGAACAAGACTGTGATGATTTCTACTGCCTTAGTTTTAAGGTTTCCTTCTTATCTTTTCCATCCCTTGACAATGCAATGAAAAGGGAAATTCTCTTTGTGCCTCTGTGCAGCCATCCCCATCTCCAAAGCCCTCTGGCCTCATTCATTCTTAAATGATTAGACAGAGATCAACCTGGGAGAACCAGACTCTACCCCACCCTTAATGATTTAAATCAAAAGGAGGGGCTTCTCTCTCTCTCTCTCTCTCTCTCTCTCTCAATCTCTCTCTCTCTCTCACTGAGCCACATCCAGGGCCCTGCCTTTGTTGTCCAGAATTGCTTTTACTATTCTAGGTGTCTTTTAATACCATAAACTCTAATTTCATCTATCTATCTATCTATCTATCTATCTATCTATCTATCTATCTATCTATCTATCTATCTATCTATCATCTATATCTATTTATCTTTTTAAAAAATTTTGCAGGGCCGGAGGGTTAGCTCAGTGGTTCCGGCGCCTGCCTTGCAAGTGCAAGGCCCTGAGTTTGATCCCAGTAACCACATACAATGCTGGGCGTGGAGACTCACGCCCACCAGCAATCAATACCACATACCACAGTGCTGGGCATGGTGGCTCACGCCTGTAATCCCAGCACTCAAGAGGCAGAGACAGGAGGATTGCTGAGTTCAAGGCTTGCCTGGGCTACATAGTAAACTCAGAGCCAGCCTGAACTACAAAAGAAAGACCCTGTCTCAAAAAAAAAAAAATTTTTTTTTTGCAGCACTAGGGATCATTTTTTATTTTGTTTTAAATTTTATTTTAAATTCTAGTTTTGAAGAAACAATTCAGCAAAGACCTAAATTCACATTAACTTAGTATATAAAGTATGCAAACCTCCATTCTGCCCAGTGCTTTTCTCCATATTCTTTCTCATTTTCTATTTCCCTTTAGGATCCTAATGGCAGGTATGGACTCAAATAACCACCATGAGAGGACTGATTTTTTTCTTTTATTTAACTGCATACACAGCATCTGTACTATGTGGGAGGTGTACTGAGGTATGGGTGAACAAGAAAGCTTGGGCATAGTTCTCTGGGTTCAGTTTTGCTCTTGTTGTGGCAGGGCTGGGGCTCAAACCCAAGGCCTTGTGCACACAGGCCAAGTGTTCTGCCATCGCCCTGCGCCCCAGCTTCTCAACACAGTTTTGTGCTGTGAGGGCAGCCAGGGAAGTCTACAGGGAGGTGCAGATCAGAAACGCTGATTTCTCCCTCCCCGTCCCTCCCCAGATATGAAGCTTCCTGGATTATATTCGGTAGGACATTCACCTCTGCCCAAAAGTGACACCTTGAAGTAATCCCTGCGTGCCTGTCATTCTCCCTGAAAACCACGCAAGTCACACTGTTGAGAAATGTGACAGGGAAGAGAGCAGAGGCCGAGAGAGGCGCGAGGGGTGCAGGCAGGGCCTCACCTGCCTACCTGTGTCTCCTCTCCATCACCGCCACTTGTCTGGGTGTTTGTGGGTAAACAAAGTCCCTCTGAGGGCGGCCTATCTTCTCTCAAGCGCTTGATGTGTGCATGGGCCACTGCCCCCTCTGACTGCACTGCTATCCGATGATGATCTATCGCCACCCGAACCCTGTTAGATCTTGGACGCTGGAACCAGGTCCCGTCGTTAACCTGAAAGGCCTTGGGTTCTCAGGACTCCGAACTTCCCCACTTGCCACTCTGCGGCTGCTGCTCCCAGTGTGGGAACTAGGCCCTGGTGTGGGTCAGGCAAGGTTCTGCTGAGCAGCTGCGTTTCTCTTTTAGTCTGCACTAGGCATCACCCTTTCCTCAGAGCCGGGCTCCTTCTTGCTGCCCCATCTATAGGTGGGGTTTCCCATGTCTTGAAGCCCAGGAACCACTGCTGGGATATTGTTTTTCTTTTTAGTGGTCCAGGATGTAACTTTTCCTTTTTACTTGACTTCCATCCAGCCTCTGTGGTGGATTTGTTATGAGGTAAACTAACCAGCTCATCATCCATTCCTCACACGGTCCATTTGCTGGACTGGCTCTGGCTCGGTAGCGAGTCTGAGAAGGTGGGTTGGTGAGAAGGAGTCAAAGATGGGCAAGGTGAGATGCACTCTGGGAAGAAACAGATGCCTAAGAAAGACATCTGGCACAAGCAGAAACAGTTCCTCTTGCTTGGAATTTCCAACCCTTCCCCTGGCCCCTTCCCTCAAAAGGAAGAACAGTTTCAAAAGAGGTGTTAGGCGAATAAGGAATACTTCCTTTTTGTTTTTTGCTTTTTGAGACAGGGTCTGGGAGTGAAGCATGGCTTCCATAGTCAGACCCAGGCCTGCCACACCAGGCTCTGTGGGTGAGAGAGTCTAGACTGATGAATTCACTGTGTGACCCACACTAGGCTTGAACTAATAGTGATCCTCCTGACTCAGCTTCCTGAGTGTTGGGATTGCAGGCCTGCACCACTATGCTTGGACTAGAATAATTTTCTCTGGTTAAACATGTTTCTATTGCTTCAATTATAAAACTTTTCAATTCTTTTGGTTCAGATTTTTTTGGTTTCACTGTTTTCTTTTCTCCTGTTTCTTGTTAAACACAGAATCCTTGGCTAAAGCATAGAGATCTAGCCCTGAAAGTCAAGTTTCCCTCCTTGGAGGAGCTCACTTATTCCAGCAGATATTGGCAAGTTTGGTTTAATGAAAACCTCAGAAAGTGAAGAGAAGTTTCAATTCACTTGCTCAATATGTTTGATAGTCTAGCTGGGTGTGGGTGTAGGACACACTCCTACAGTCCCAGCTTTTGAGGAGCTGAGGCAGGGGGATTGCCGTGAGTTTGAGGCCAGCCTGAGCTACAAAGGGAAAAAAAAATGATGGTATATCCTATGGACCCACTGTTTTCCTCCTGGAAGAAAATATCCACTGTTCTTCTGGTTGTGGTCTAAGGCCTCCTGCCTTGGCGGTGAGCAGAGTCCGGGGAAGGAAGAGGGATCATGTCCCAAAACACGGTTTCTGGGGTCAGAGTGGACTACCATATCAGGCTCTTTGTGGGTGAGATCCAGGAACCCAAATTTTAAAACCTGGTGATGTTTTCATTCAATCAAGATGAGACTCAGATGAAGGCAAATGAATACACCAAAGAGGAAGCTCAGCTTTTGGAAACATTTTACGTTTGCCATTCCATACACTATAGCTAGCTTGGTGTTCCTTCTTTCAGGCAAAATAATGGCTGTCATGTATGACAACATCTAAATACCATAGTTAAAGGTCAGAGATTAGCCAGGCATGATGGTGTGTGGCTGTAATGCCAGCACTTTGGGAGCCTGAGCCAGAAGGATCCCAAGTTCAAATCCAGGATGGAAAATTTAGTGATTTCCAGAGACTCTGTCTTGAAATAAAAGGACAAAACAAAATGAAAAGGGGTTTGGGGGTAGTTCAGTGCAAAGACCCTCTGTCTAATCCTTAGTGATACATATGTACACACAAACACAAAGTACCACTTATAACAGCATTAATACTGATTAAATCAGGGCCTAAGATTTAGCTCAGTGGTTCCAGCGCCTGCCTAGCAAGTGCAAAATCCCTGGTTTGATCCCAGTAACCACATACAATGATAAAATATTGGGTGTGGTGACTCACGCCCACCAGCAATCAGTACCACACCCCACAGGGCCAGGCGTGGTGGCTCAAACCTGTAATCCCAGCACTTGGGAAGCAGAGGCAGGATAATTGCTGAGTTCAAGGCTTGCCTGGGCTACGTAGTGAGCTCAGGGCCAGCCTGAACTATAAAGCAAGACCCTGCCTCAAACAAACAAAAAGCCCACAACCCCAAAAACTGATTGAGTGGGCAGGCTATGATGGCTCATGCCTGTAATCCTAGCACTCAGGAAGCAGAGGCAGGAGGATTGCCAGGAGTTGGAGACCAGCCTGGGCTACGTAGTGAATTCAGAGCCATCTTGAACTACAAAGTGAAACCCTGTCTCAAAACAGAACAAAAACTGATTAAGTCAGCTAAAATAAGGTAAAAATTTAATAGACTGTGTACAATGTCTGTATGCAAAAGAAAAAACCCACAAAATACAAAATACTAATGAATGAAATGAAGATCTAAAACAGAGATAAACTCTGTTGTGTACATGGGCCTGAAGACTCACTGTTATTAAGATGTCAGTTCTCTCTAACTGCTCTGTAGCTTTATTGCAACTTCCATAAAAATCCCAGCAAAGAGTGTGTCAAACTTTCTGTTTAAAAAGAAACTGACTCTAAAATGTATAGAGAAAGGCAAAGGAACAAAAATAACCAAGGTCATTTTTGAAGCCAGCAAAATTGAGTGACATATGACTTGACTTCAAGGCTAACTCTGAAGCTGTGCTAATTAAGATAGATCAGTGGGATGGAAGAGTGAATGGGACATAAATGCATACATACATAGTCCATTGCATTTTTATGAAGTTGCAAAAGCAGTTAATTAATTGGTGGAGAAGGAAAAAACTTTTCAACAAATGATGCTGAAACAATTGAACAGCAGAATGCAACAAACAAATACCAAACTTCAATCTACACCTCATACCTTATGCCAAAAAAACTCAGAATAGATCATAAAATCTGACACTAAATCTTCCAGAAGAAAAATACAGATATTCTTCATTTAACATCATAGCTCTTCAATACCTGTTCAGACTTATGACAGAGGTGAGCTGCTTGGATTTACAATCCTTTTGTACAGTTCTGTACATCTTGTTTATAGAGCCTTACTATCTTTTTTGGTACAGTAAACCTTGTTTATATTGGGCTATAACTTTTACTGATTATACTGTACTGTCCAGTACTGTAGTTTCATGTCCTGCTATACATTACAGTACTGCATGTAAGATTTATACAAAAAAAGCAGTCACCAAGTTGGAGTTTCCTTTGACCATTTCTTTTTTTTTTTTTTTTGAGACAGGGTCTCGCTTTGTAGTTCAGGCTGGCCCTCAGCTCACTATGTAGCCCAGGCAAGCCTGGAACTCAGCAATCCTCCTGTCTCTGCCTCCTGAGTGCTGGGATTACAGGCGTGAGCCACCACGCCTGGCATCCATTTCTTTATTCTGAATATTATAATGTACATACTACATACAGTTCCCCATTTAGCAAGCCATTCACTTAACTTAGTTGCAGGAATGGAACTTGGTTATTAAATGAGGAATGTCTGTATAGAAGAAGAAGTTTCTGTTTGAACAGGATCTTGCTACACACTTCATGGTAAACTGGAACTCACAATGTAGCTAAGGCTGGCCTCAAACTTGCAGTGATCCTCCTGCCTCAGCCTCTCAAATGTTGCAATTACAGATGTGAACCACCACACATGACTAGGAAAAGATTTGTATCACTTTGGAATAGGCAGGGATTTCTTAGCTATGATACCAAAAATGTGCCCTTGGAATAACGGTTTATATTTGACTGAGATTATACATCTGTGTGTGTGTGTGTGTGTGTGTGTGTGTGTGTGTGTTCAGTCATAGAATTGGGAGACAGAACTTCTGCAAATGGAAAACAGACCAGATGATGAGGGGCAGAGGTTGGGAGGGGAGTGGAAGGGAATATAAAAAGAATTAAGGGCCAGAGATTTAGCTCAGTGGTTCCAGCGCCTGCCTCACAAGCGCAAGGCCCTGAGTTTGATCCCAGTAACCACATACAATGCTGTGCGTGGTGACTCACGCCCACCAGCAATCAATACCACATACCACAGCGCCGGGCGTGGTGGCTCACGCCTGTAACCTCAGCACTTGAGAGGCAGAGGCAGGAGGATTGCTGAGTTCAAGGCTTGCCTGGGCTACATAGTAAGCTCAGGGTCAGCCTGAACTACAAAGCAAGACCCTGTCTCAAAAAAAAAAAAAAAAGAATTAAGATGTGCTATTTACATGTACCAACTCTCCACGATGAAAATAATCATTAGGTATCACAACTATGTACTATTAAACATAGATACTAAAAAGAAAAAAATCATAGAAATGGACACTAACATGGCAAATTTAATGATGTAATGCAATACAATTTAGTCAAGTGCAAAAGGAAAGGTGGGAGAGAGGGAAGGAAAGAAGTAATATCAACCTTGAGGTGACACAGGGAACAATGCTGGCTGCTTTTGAAGGTACAGTAGGAAGTGACCAGGAAAAGGCGAGAACAGGTCAGCCAGGGTTTAAACCAGTCACCACGAGAATCCGGGAGGACAGTTTGGGAAACACGGTTGGGAAGACAGAGGCACAGCTAGGATGAGAGGAGGAGAAGGAGGAGGAGCCAGGGCTGCCTCGGGAGAGAAGCAGGTACACAGAGCCCAGGGGGCCGTCCTTGTGTCCTTACATCAGGCTGCACGGGAAAGGAGAAAGACCCAAGAACTGAGGCACCTGGGTTTCAGGCTGGGCCACCATGTCTGAGGCAAGGGTTTGGTGTGATCCAGTCTGAGGTCTCTTCTGCCTCTACCACATCCTGGTTATGTGTTTACACTCTGACACGAGTGCTCAGCAATCTACGTTTCCTGTTGCGGGAGAGAGCTTGCTCCCCTTCCCCCTCCCCCTCACTGTCCCTGCAGGCACCAGCGAGCATGACCATCCCCTGTCTGACCTGGGGAGCATCTTTGGAGAGAGGATAATCAGCCTCTCATAAAATTGCCCTGAGCCAGAACCCCTCCAACCTCCCATGGCAAGGCCAGAAGCTTCTGTGTCTATTTATTTATGACAAGGGTCTTTGTTATGTACCCTAGGCTGGCCTGGAACTTGGAAGCCTCCTGCCTCAGCCTCCTTGAGGGCTGGGGTTACATGTAAGCCACCCTTCCTGGTTCAATACCAGCTTTTTTCTCCCTAGTACAGGACTGACCCAGGGCTTTGCACATGGCAGTAAATGCTCCACCCCAGAGCCACACCCCCTGCATTTTCTGACAGTGGAAATGCCCCCCCCCCAAGGGCGGAGGGCACTCTCTCTCCTCCCCTCTCAGCACTGTGCAGGTGGCCGTGCTGCCAGCTTAGCCTTTAAAGGAGTGTGGCAGAAATGCAGATCACACCTGGCTCCACAGACCCTTCATGGCTAGCTCCCCTGCGAAAAAGGGTTCTGCCGTTGGGTCAGGTGAAGCATCCTGCGATGGGAGATCATCCCGGGATGGTCAGGTGCCCGAGGAATCACGGGGTGAAGAGAAGTCTAGGTCAGAAGCTGCAAGGAAGAGCCGGGGAGGAAGCTCAGTGGCAAGGTGCCCACCTGGCAAGTGCAAGGAGTTCAGAGCTGAGGACGCTGCCCTGGGGCCTGAAGAGGAGGGAGGAGCCTCAACCAGTGTGCAGCTCCTCCCCAAACTGGGAGACTGAGGAAAGCAGTTTGGAAAGCTCAGTGAGAAGCACAGGTCACTGACACACTTAAGCCTTCCGGCTTTCAGCACCGGAGAATGTCTGTGGGATCATGATCATCTTGTCTAGGGATTAACCTAAACATCCCAGTCCTTTTTATTTGTAGAGAGCACGTTACTAAATTCCTAAATTGTCCAGGTTGGGCTTGAGCTTTCCCCACCCTCCTGTCTCAGCCTCCCACAGTATTTACACCACCACACCTGGCAGCCTTTGTGTTTCTTACCCACTAACTTTATGGTAATTTGCTATTTTGCAGGGCAGGGAGTGCTGGGGATCAAATGGAGGGTCTCATGCCAGCTAGGCAAGCAATCTATCATGGGCCACATCCCTACCAGACGTGGTAGTTTATTACAGCAGCACTAAGAAATGGGGTAGGGCCGGAGGCTGTAGATATTTTGAAATTAAGTTCATTCAGAAAACTTAAAGGCAAATATTCTTTGAGTTTGTTTGTTTGCTTGAAACAGGGTCCCCCTACACAGTTCAGGCTAGATACAAAATTGCTAGGTATCCCAGGCTGGCCTCCAACTCCTGCCTTTCCTGCCTCAGCCTCCCAAGTATTTGGATTACAAGTCTATGCCATTGTATGTTGGCTGTATTTTCCACATTAAAAATGAACCTGAAATGTATACACACAGGCATGCAGCCCTCTGCCAAAGCATAATATCCCTTAACAATTTGATCATAATTTCACTATTTATGTTTGGTATTTTGACGCCATTTATGTTTGGTAGATTGCTGCGCACTTGTGTCAAAGTGTAAATATGTAACCAAGATGTGGTACAGGCACTATTTATGCTTGCACCACTCTACCCAGGTTTAGGTGCAGGTTTTTTATTTAAATCAGGGCTCACTCTTAATTCTCTGAAAAAAAAAGTAATGAGATATCTGAGGGATTTATAAAAAGTTATGTTGGAGTACAGCTCTTTTGTTCCACTTTCAAAACTTGTAGGACATTTGCGCTCCCCCAGCACTGGCTCCATGGCGCTCTGCAGCTCTGTGGTCCTGAGGGGACTTCGGTGGTCACTCCTGCAAGTGTTAACAGATGGGCCGCCGTCCATCCATGGGCAGGAAATGGCTCTGGCTCAGGTTACCACATAAAGCAACCCCAGCTTCGCACAGTATGGAGATGCAGGTCCAGCTAAATCAAAGGTAACCACAGGGTCTGGCAGACACCTGTCAACAGGTGAGGGGAGGAGAACCTGTGCAGGAGCCGGAGTCGGGGTCCATTCTCCAAGCTTTATTTTTATTGTAGGTTAAAGGGTCAGACAGCAAAGCTGTCCGCAGAGGGCTTTATTTATGGTTCTCGGACTCCTGGCTGGTGAGCGTCAGGGGAAGAGGGATGGCTCAGGTGTGTCTCCTCTGCTGGGCCCGCTGATGACAGACAGGGGCCGCGGCTTTGTGAAAGCCCAGCTTTTTAGGACCGACCGAAATTGATGTTTGGAGATGACAGCTCCACCTCTGTGCCACCTGGCGGCAAGGGCCTGCCTCTGTCCTCGGGAGGCTCCTATCCTGGCTCACCTGGTACCCGAAGGGCTCGGGATAAAGTGTACCCATCCCACAGGTGGTGCCGTTCTGTCTGATTATTGTTGCTGTTACAGTGCTGGGGCACTGAACCCAGTCCTCACGCATTCTAGGCGGGTGCTTACCACTGAGCTAGGGCCCCAGCTTCCTCCCACTGCTTGCAAACAAGAGATTTCAGCATCCCAAACCACAAAATGTAACCAGCAGGTGGGTGGAGTGAGTAGAAGTGATAATTTGGGAGAGTGAGTGGACCCTAGAGTCCAGTCAGGGACATGTTTCACTCCAGGGAGAAACCTCAACCCATCACCAGGCACTAACCCTCCTCCTGCCTCAGGCCTTACTTAGAAATGGAGGCCTTCACAGTGCGCTGTTTCGAGACTGGCTGCCTAACATCGTGTTTCCAGTTCACTTCGTGCGGTAGAGCTTCATTCTCTGTATATCTTAGGCATGTTCTCCTCTTCTATACTGCCCCTCCCTTACTTTCTTTTAAATGAAAATCCCCCTGTTACCCCGTGATCCATGTGGACACTTGGGCCATCTGCCCAGCTTTGGGTAGCTCTCTGGATTTTGAGGATATTGCTTCACTTCTGCTCCAGGTTCTCTGGTCCCAAGAGGCTTCCAAATTGGGAAACTTTCTTCTATCATTTCTTTAGATGTTTCTCCTTCCACTTCAATACTATAAGTTTTGGAACTTGTATTGGAAATTGGCCTTCTAGCTTGATACTCTAATTTTCTTATCTATTTTGTTCTAATTTTCACCTCTCTATATTTTTGCACTACTCTTTAGGAAATCCTTTAGCTATTTATTTATTTCTTTTCAGTGTTTTGTGACAGGGTCCTGCTTTGTAGTTCAGGATGATCCTCAACTAGGCAGCCTAGGCAAGCCTCAAAGTCTTGGCAATCCTCAAACTCTTGGTAATCCTCCTGTCTCTGCCTCCCAAGTGCTGGGATTATAGATGTGAGCCATCACTCCTGGCTCCTTTAGCTTTTTAAAAAAAATTTTTAGCGAGACCCTGTCTCAAAAGCAAAAAAAAAAAAATTATTAGTACATGTTTGTGATGGGGAACTGTTTTAACTTTCTAACTTTTCTGTTAAATGCTGATATGTGATTATGTTTTGATATTAAAATGGCTAACATTCTACACGGCATATTGGTGTATGTTATTCTAAGAATAAAGGTGAACACTACTGTAGTTTCAAAATAAAAATGTAAAGGATAGTAAAAATTAATTATTACCTCTAAAGATCTCTCTCTGTCTCTCTCTCTTTTTTGTGGTGGCACGGGTTTGAACCCAGGGCCTTTGCATCAAGCTACATTTCCAGCTCTTTTTACGTTTTTATTTTTTAATTTTAAATTTATTTTATTGGTATATTTTATATACACATTATGATCACAATCAACATTGACAGTGTATACCAATACCTGACAAAACTTAATTCTCATTTTCTCCCATTCCCCTGCTTCCCCCAAATCCCCACCCCCTATTCCATAAGCTTTGGTTCCTTTTTTTTAAATGTTTTTATTTTTGAGCCAAGGTCTCAGTAAGTCACTAAATTGCCCAGGCTAAGCTTGAATTTAGGGTCACCCAGCCTCCTGGATTGCCGGGATTATAAGTGAGGGCCGCTCTGCCCAACCTGCAGATCTTCTTAGGAGGTTAAAGTGAGGCACTTTCACTGGATAAGGGCCCATACTCCGTTTTCTTGTAAATGGTTTCCAACTGGCTTGTTTTTCAACTTCAGCGGCTCTGTCCTCTGGTGAACTGGAGCCTTGGCCAGTGGCACAAGGTCACCAGGAGAAAGTTGTCTCATCCGTTCTTACTCAGAACATCATTTTTGTCCTGCCTTAGAAAATATTTTGTGAAAGACACTGGTATGACTATAAAATATCTTAGAAGGGACATGTGCCTTGCAGTGCCCTTGCAGTGCCCTACTGACCATCTCTGGGGGTTTCACTTCCTCAGGGAAGTCACCAACTACACAATTCTGTGCACTCTGAAGCTATAGGGTCTGGCTCCAAATACTAACTCAGCCCTTACAAGCTGAGAACCATCATCCTTAACTCTTTCTGCATCGGTTTCCTCATCTATAAAATGCAGTTCATAGCTGGGTGTGGTGGTGCACACCTGTTATCCCAGCGCTCGGGAGGCTGAAGCAGGAAGATTACCAGGAGTTTGAGCCCAGCTCGGACTGCATTGAGTTCAAGGCAAACCTGAACTACATGGTGAGACCCTGTCTCAGAAAAACAGCCAAACAAACCAACAAACAGAAAGAAGTAGGCTTCACCAAGATGTTCGAAACCATGGTCACTTCAGGGAATCCTGCCATGACCTTCCAAAGGAGAGAAGGTACAGAGGATATCTCCCTGCTTAGCATTCCCTTCCCCTGACTCGTGAGAAGCACCAGATTTTTCTCCCTCAGCATGAGTGTTGGCTTTAGGGCTGCTGCTGTGGTTTATTTATTTTGTCATCTTTACTTTCATTCTCATCATAAAAGACACACTCCTCGACATTCATCTAGTTTGCCTGTCTTCTCCACCCACAAACACAGACCATGAAGACAATGAACTCAAAACTGTGTTGACCAGGTGTGGCGGCTCACACCTGTCATCCCACACTCCAGAGCACAGCCTCAGACTGAGCCCTGTCTCCTTTTTTTTTTTTTTTTTTTTACAGTACTAGGGATTGGACTCATGCTCTTGTGCTTGTAAGGCGGTGACACTGCTGAGCTAAATCCCCAGCCCCTGGACTGTTCTTTAGAATTTCTTTTCGCCCAGTGTGGTGCACGCTCATAATCTCAGTCCTCTGGGAGGTTGAAGCAGGAGGGTTTAAAAATCGGAACCCATGGGGCTGGAGATTTAGCTCAGTGGTTCCAGTGCCTGGCTCCCAAACGCAAGATCCTGAGTTTGATCCCAGTAACCACATAAATGCTGGGTGTGGTGACTCACGCCCACCAGCAATCAATACCACATACCACAGTGCCAGGCATGGTGGCTCACACCTGTAATCCCAGCACTCAGGAGGCAGAGGCAGGGGCATTGCTGAGTTCAGAGGCTTGCAGAGCTACAGAGTGAGCTCAGGACCAGCCTGAACTACAAAACAAGACCCTGTCTCGAAAAAAAAAAAAAAAGTAATGTAGCACATGTCTGCCCTAAATAAAGTAGGACCTTAGTTTGATTTTCTCTTCTTTTAGCACTGGGAATTGAACTCAGGGCCTTAACTCCGAAACACATGCCCAGCCCTTTTTCTTTTTTAAAAAATTTTGACACAGGGTCTCACTAAATCGCCCAGGCTGGGCTAGAACAAGAAAGTGGGGGCTGCGGCCGAAGGAGTACAAGTACAAGGGCAGCCTGGACATTACTCCGAGAGCTTGCCTCAAAAGAACAAAACTAGGGGCCAGAGGGTTAGCTCAGTGGTTCCAGCGCCTGCCTTGCAAGCGCAAGGTCCTGAGTTCGATCTTGGTGACCACATACAATGTTGGGTGTGGTGACTCACGCCCACCAGCCATCAATATCATAAACCACAGTGCTGAGCATGGTGGCTCACGCCTGTCATCCCAGCACTCGGGAGGCAGAGGCAGGAGGACTGCTGAGTTCCAGGCTTGCCTGGGCTACATAGTGAGCTCAGGGCCAGCCCGAACTACAAAGCGAGACCCTGTCTCAAAAAAAAAAAACTAGTTAAACGTTAAAAGGGGGTGCTGAGGTTCAGTCCAGAGGTAGAACAATTGCTCAGGACACGTGAGGCCCTGGGTTTGATCACCAATGCTGGAGAAAAAATAAAGTCATCTCAAAACATAAAGGGATGTTATTTGCAGACAAGGAATAAATATAAAAATATATAGATTTAGAAGCGACTATGAATATGCCCTGGAGGCTATTCCTTAACAGAAAATGATCCACAAAGAACTCTTTCCAAAAGGGTTTCACTGAGTGAAACAGACCTCAAAGTATGGTTTGAAATGAGTTGTCTTTTGAGATAGGGTTCACTATGGAATCCACTCCAGCCTTGAACTTGCAGTAATCCTCCTTCCTGTGGGCTCCCAGACCCATGAGTTCTAAGATGAAAACAACAGGTACCATTTGTTTTATCTTCGCACAAGGTCTTAATTAATGTAACTGACTCAGTGGAATCTGAAGAAATATAATAGCTGTAAGAATCTTTGGGCAGGGAAGCCACCTGCTTTACATGAGCAGCAGCAACCTCACAACAGCTGAAGCGTGAGCTGCTTGGGGTCACTCAAGCCCATGCAGCATCCAGTGCCACCCACACAGACTGATGATGGCAGACTTGGCAATCAACTTGTTTTTCCTAAAAATGAAAGGTGGGGCCGGAGGGTTAGCTCAGTGGTTCCGGCGCCTGCCTCACAAGTGCAAGGACCTGAGTTCGATCCCCGGTAACCACGTATAATGCTGGGCGTGGAGACACACCCACCAACAATCAACACCGCATACCAAAATGCCAGGCGTGGTGGCTCACACCTGTAATCCCAGGACTCAGGAGGTAGAGACAGGAGGATTGCTGAGTTCGTGGCGGCTTGCCTGGGCACCATAGTGAGCTCAGGGCCAGCCTGAACTACAAAGCGAGACCCTGTCTCCAAAAAGCAAAAAAAAAAAAAAGAAAGAAAGGTGAACTGGGCACAGGGGTGCATATCTGTAATCCCAGCATGCAGGAGGCTGAGGCAGGAGGATCACTGCAAGTCCAACACACTGGCTACACAGGGAGTACAAAAGCAGCCTAGACCATATAGGGAGACCGTGTCTCTAGAAACAAACAAAAAAATACACCTACAAACTAGAACAAGCCCACAATGACCTGAGAGCCTTGAGATTCACGCCTGGTGGGAAACACGTCCGACTCCCAGTCCAGACTTCTCCAGCTGTGCTGTCCCTCAGGGAGAAAGTGCACCATGACAACTATCTCTCCTTTCCACACCACAACTCAGACTTTTGGTGCTTTTTGAAAGAAAATACCAAAAGCCACATTCTTACCCTGTCCAGCTCATAATGCTTAGTAGAAAACTTACTGCTGAACCTTGTTCCAATCTTTTCTCTTTCCCTCACCTCGCAGTCCTCATGCCATGGGCAGTTCTGAAGAGACCTATGGAACACCCTTTCCCTGGCACGCGCTGACACCGAGGGTGCTCCTCTGAAGAAAACAGAGAGACACATTGTTAGTCTGTAGGGCACTGAGTCTTCACAGACAGTTTTACAGGGCTAAAAACCAACAGATTTCATTGTACAGTTTTGGTTTTTCAAGACAGAGTCTATGTAGTCTAGACTGCTTTGGAACTCACATCCACCCTCCTGGTTTAGCTTCCCAAGTGCTGGGATGATAGTGGTGTGCCATAACACCTTGGTTGATAATTTGGATAATATTTTTAAAGGTTCCTGCACAGAAAAATTACCTTAGGCAAAGTCAAGAGTACCACCGGAGAGAATATTATAGTCCACAAAAGACTCATCTTCTAATATATATATATATATGCAGCAGACTCATTTTCCAAAATATTTATGTGGCTCTTAGAAACTAAGAAAACTACCAAGGGCTAGGGATTTAGCTCAGTGGTTCTGACATCTGCCTTGCAGGTGCAAGGTCGTGAGTTCAATCCCCAGTATCACATACCACAGTGCCAGGGTGGTGGCTCACACCTGTAGTCCCAGCATTTGTGAGCAGGGCAGGAGGATTGCTGTGAGTGCGAGGCTCACCTGGCCTACATAGTGAGCTCAGGGCCAGCCTGAACTACAAAGTGAGACCCTGTCTCAAAAAATAAATAAATAAAATAAATAAATAAATAATTAAATAAGTAAATAAGTAAGTAAATAAATAAATAAATAAATAAAAGTACACAGAATCATGGAGTGATTAGCCCTGGCTACAGTGGCACATGCTTATAATTCCAGCACTCAGGAGGCTGAGGCAGGAGGATCACCATGAGTTGGAAGCCATTCTGGGTTACATAGTGAGCTCAAGGCCAGCGCCGACTACATAGTGAGACCATGTTCCCCTACAAACAGGCTGGGTGCAGCTCAGAGGTATAGCAAGGGCTTAGCATTAGCATGTTCAGAGCTCTAGGCCAGTCCTCAGCATCCCCACCCCAAAAGTATATAGCCTGCAGCAACCCCACCCAGACTCTCAATCCTTGGTCAGGCCAGCTGTGCACCCCAGCCCTGGGAGACAGGTCCCCCAGGTAGAACTACAATTGGAAGGGCCACCGTGCCTAGGCCATGTGCACCAATAGCCATGGCTGCCCAAGCAAAGCAAGGTGGTCACTGACCTCAAAAAGCAGAAGCACAGCAAAGGGCTGGGGTGAGATGAAGGAATCTGGCCCAGGGCATGGTGGTATGTGCCTAAAATTGCATCACTCGGGAGTCTGAGGCAGGAGGATACTGAGAGTTTGAGGCCAGCCTGGGCTACATGGTGATACCTTGTTTCAAAACCATGAAAATAAATTAAATAAGAAGAATGAATCTGTGTTCACTTGAGGTTGGTGAAGAAGAGATGTGCTGAGTTAGCAAACGCATCCGATGCTGCACAGACTGTCAAACAGGGCCAGCAGCCTGGAGAGGCCCAGGGTGAATGAAGACTGGTTCTGTCTGACCTGCCAGCTCACCTCTCTGTGTTCCCAACAGGGCTAGCCCAGCACTGGGGAGGCGTATGCTCAGTGCCTGCCAGGCTCTGTGGGAAGACAGAGCCCTTCTTTGTAGCTGCACCTGGAAGCCAAGGCCATAGAAGTCACACCTGCGAAGACCCCCAGGAAGCTAAGCCTATTGTCACTGAAGCATTAGTCACAAAACTCTCCACTTTCCCTCAGTTTTGTGACTACTTCATATTTCAGTTCCTCATCTGGCTTTTGAGATAGGAGAAGAATTAAGTCTTGGGAAGACAACCTGTATCTTCATAGAGACCATGTGGTTGACAGTGTGAAGATTGGCAAATTAGCATATTTTTAGATAAGTTTCAATTATGGAAACCACACTTACTCTGAAAGATGTGACTTCACTTTTCCCAGGCAAGAGAAAGTAATGTGACCTTGGGTGGGTGGGCTGGGCTGGGAAGGCCTGGGTTGATGTCTTCTCCAACATAGTAGGCATTTATTGTTTATCTTCAATATCTTCAGCCGAAGCAAGCTGGAGTGCTCAATAAATACTTCTTTTCGGAGTTCGATCCCTGGTACCACAAAAAAAAAAAAAAAAAAAAAAAACACAACTTTTTTTTTCTTTTTCTCCTGAGATAGGGTCTTGCTAATTTGCCCGGGGTAGTCTCAGAGTCAATCCTCCAGCTTCAGCCTTCCAAGTGCTGGGATTGGGCCTGGGATTTAGCTCAGCGGTTCTGAGGTCTGCCTGGCAAGTGCAAGGTCCTGAGTTTGATGCCCAGTACCACATACCACAATGCCGGACATGGTGGTTCACGCCTGTAGTCCCAGCAATCAGGAGGCAGAGGCAGGAGGATTGCCATGAGTTCCAGACTAGCCTGGGCTACACAGTGAGTTTGGGCCAGTTTGAGCTACAAAGCGAGGCCCTGTCTCAAAACAACAACAACCACCACCACAACAACAAAAACCCCCCAAAGCAAGTGCTGGGATTATAGGAACATACTACCACGCCTGACTATAAATTGCTCTTGAACTCATAAATGAACTTGGCTACAGCCACTGAAATACCTGCAAAAATATTTTTTAAGGTAGGGAGATATATTTAATAAGCTTTGTACTAGTAACAGCTCTCAGGGTATAAGAAAAAAATCCTTTATTCTATAGTGGATATTATCTTGGATTATATTTCTTAAATGCAAAAAAGATCCTATAGATGACTTCAGATGACCTCTCTCCCATACTAGAGATTGAATGTAAGGCTTATGTATGCTATCAATCAGTGAGCTACTTCCCAAAGCTTTTAAAATTTTTTATTTTTATTATTATTATTATTATTATTATTATTATTATTTTTAGACAGGGTCTCACTTTTTTTTTTTTTCTTTTTGAGGCAGGGTCTCGCTTTGTAGTTCAGGCTGGCTCTGAGCTCACTATGTAGTCCAGGCAAGCCTCGAACTCAGCAATCCTCCTGCCTCTGCCTCCCGAGTGCTGGG
>PVIC010029447.1:0-22781 GCA_004025085.1 Thryonomys swinderianus
AACCTGTCTTAATTATCGCTTCTAAATTTATTCATTCTTTGAGGCACTGGACTAGTCCTTTCTATTTATGTCTATGTTTAAAACAGTTAAAAATAGTTAAAACTAATTCAAATCCAAAACTGTAAATATTTATTCTTAGTAAGCTTATTGACAAGTTCTCCATAATATATCTTACAGTGTAAGTCATTTTACAAATATCAGAGTCTGTAAGAAGTTAATGTTTAATCCCCTCATTCCATTTGTTTCTGCAAGAATTAAATGTCATCTATTAGCTCATTAATATCTTTGTGAAAATAATGATTGCTGTAGTTCTTTTAAAACATTACTACCTAATTTGCTTTTAAAAAATAATTCAGCTAATTACCAGTTTATGGATAATAATTTTGCTCTTACCACTTAATTCATCCAGACAATTGTAAAATAGTAGCTAAATATGGGTAGCTATAAATTTTAGTCAATATTGTAAAAGAAATACTTTGTTAGTTTCCCCAAAATGTCTTTGTTCTCATATAATTTGAAAAGCACTATTTTCCAGCCAAATAATAAAATTTTTCTTGTGTATAAAATATAAGTTGAAAATTCTTTGAGGTTTTCTTTTTAGCCAGAAAGATAATATTAGCTTAAATGAAAGTCTGCTAGCCTGAGTTTTGCAGTTAGGCCTTTACCAATTCAGCTGGTCTCAAAATTTTGAATCAAGTCTCTCAAAATTTCTTCCCTTAAATTCACTAGATTCTATTCGACTGGATTTGGAAATAAAACTGCAACAAAGGTCACAAGCTTCAGTAACAAGTAATGGAGGTTAATGAACATTTAAATGTTATGAGATCCCACACACATGTGTGCGTGAACAGTAAGAGATCATGAATGAAAATGAAAAGGCATATATTAAGTCAGTAGGAGACAGTTGAGGTAGAAATTGAATCACGGGTATTTTTCCCAATTCCATCCTGATAAGATTTACAGTAGCAAAATGAGAATGAAAAGGCATACGTGAGTTCAAAGACTGCAACTGCTTGCTGTATTCTACTTTGCCCACTCTCTTTCCCCAAAAAACTAACCTAGAATCTCCAAGAAAGCAATGACTAGAATACACATTTTGAGACAACTCTACAGTCTCTCCTTTATTTTACTAATGTTTTAATCTTATTTTTATTTGCATTTACATAAAAAATTGGCATCTTCTAGACAGAATATTTTAAAATACACAGATGCTGAAAATAAAATGCCTCATGCCAATAGAAACATAAGGCCACTGAAATATACTAATTTGTCAGTACACATGTAAATGTGGTTGAGAAAAATTTTGGCAGAAGAGCAAATATGTTCTCACAAAGAAAATACAACACAGTAAAATACAAACACAATTAAATGAGCAAAATAACAACCCATCAATAGATGAGAAAAACATGCTACTGACTATGTTTTCATGATAACTATTCAGTCAATTTTCTGGATTATTACTTAAAATATGTATGAAGCTTTTGGATGCTTAGCTGTGTATATTAGAATCCATTAATTTAACCAATGCTTATTGAATACCTATCATATTTTATTCAGTAGATAAGGACTGGGTTTACAAATATGAAATGATGGATGTATACATAAGACTGTGACCTATCATCTTTTTTCTTACTGCATAATTTTAAATATTTTATTTCTTGTCTTAAATTCTTGAAATCAACAAACGCCTGATGTATGTAACATGATTCATCCGTGTTCTGTGATGATTTTGTCTGAAGTGAACATACAAAAATAAAATTCACTTTACACTCAGTCACGTTTTGCCAGTATACAATCAGTAAAAATATATTTCTTTTACAAATGTCTCATTTCTTCATTTCTCCCATCAGTGGATATTTATTTTAGGTCTATTTTGTGCCATGTCCAGGGCCAGCAACTAGAGACCCGGCAAGGAAAATCAAGAGATGCTTTTCTCCCAGAACTTCAATGCGTGTTCTTGTTCAGTGACAAAGCTTCTAGAGTCTTCCATCTATCCATATAATTCCCTTTGTTTTTCTCCTGCCACTTTGTTCTCCTGCTGAGAGTGTCTAAATGTTTCTCACCTCCTATGACTTTATTTGCTTTGGTTTCTCTTTCCTTCTGTATCTAATATAACACGCCAAGTGATGTTAATGTACCAACACACTCTCCTCCCCCTTCCTCTGTGACAGTAGTGCATTTTTCTGAATCTTTGTAGATATCACATCTTTAGATCACAGTGACTCACATGGTAAGAACTTCAAACTCTGAGGCACTTGGAGGAGATGTTTGAACTGCTCTAGTAAGTAATTAATAGTATCCCTGTGTACCTGTGCAGGACTATGGCTCACAGCCACCCAGTGTTAAATGTGAAAAGCCTGTGGTACTTAACTGCATTACTGTCTCACGGTGTGGTGCTCCCAGTATGAGGCTCACACCTTCTGGTTTAGAGACTATGGCGGAGACCTTTGATGGATGAACGCCGTCACTTCATAATAGGAGTGCTGCTTTCCATTCTTTATCACGCTGCATTCTGCTTATCACACACTAAAATGAGCAGGGCCATTCATCCTCCAGACCACTTAAAGAGAATCTAGTTCAAACACATTTTGAAAATATCATTTGCTGTCACCTTAACCCCATAATCAGGAGACTTTCTACAACTTTTAACACATTTCAGTTGTCAGGATATAGTTTACTGCAAGGTTACCTGTTAAGAAATTTTGTTGTTGTTGTTCATTTATGTACTACTGCCCTATTTCTTTATAGCAGCCACTAAATGTTCTTCTCTTTATTATTCTACAAGTCAGAGCAACTCCATTTTACAGATAAGGGACTTGTGCTTCAGAGGGACCGAATGTTAGGTCATGGTCATACAGTTAATGAATCCAAAAACTAACAGTGGAATAACTGAAAGAAATTCAGCTGGCATCAGGAAGAGATTCTGAGAAAAATATATCTGCCAGTAACTATCACAATGACAGTTTGCTTTAGTAAATTATTCTTTGTTTTCCAAATTTATTTTGCTTTATACATTTCATCTTAGAAACTTACACACATGAATACTAAAAATATTGCTTAATGTTTTCTAGTATCATTAAACATTTGGGTGCATCTTCCTAATCTCACTTGTGAGACTCTTCTGAGGATATTCCATATTCAGTTTAGATATAAGGATTATGGCCAACCTTGTCCCCAAAATATTTCCTCCCTACTTATATATTATACTTATAAGTCCCCTCTCTTCTAATTGTTAACTAACACCCATTCTTGAGCAAGACAGCAACATTACTTCCTTAAAGGAGAAATTTATTTCTTGTTTTTAAATGTTATTCATTATCTGTAGTAAGTAAGCAAATATCAGAGCTAACAGTAGTCGAGATAAGAAGTCTTGCCACTCGAATTGAATTTGGATCATCTCTTTAAGAATTTGAATTCTTAGGTAAAATACAATGATTAAATACATAATATATAAATGCGTGGTATTAAGTGGATACTCAAGACATGTGAGTTTCTCACATAAATGCGTTTTTGTAAAAAATAAATGGTATTTCTGTCTTTACAGTGTCCTTGTCATATGGTAGTTTGAGATATTGGCAGCAACAAAGAAAGGAAACAATATGCCAGTTTTAGTAGGAAAGTAAACAAATGCACTTAAATTCTGAGGAGTAGCTAAGCTATAGACTGTATTTCTCAAAGGATGAAAAGCTACTTTTTAATACGTACCATCTACTTCAAAGGCTTCATATTTAATGTTCATACTGTATTATTTATACTTCGTTGCATTGTTTTTCTCCCCCTTTCACCTCTCTAAATTTTCGTGCTACACTATTCTTCATATTCCGTATTGCCAAGCAACTGTCTCTGTTGGTTCTATGTTTTGAAATCTCTCACATTGTTTTATTCTTTGACCTTAAACTTTAGTGGCAACTCAAGTATGTGGAATCATAATGGCCTTTTAACCCTTCTTGCATTGGGAAAAAAACAGAATGTGTTTTTCTTAAATCGTTAGTCATAGAATTTTACCCTTTCATATTTAACACCTTGGACTCGATGATTTGCAAAACTAGAAATGATTTCATAGCATGTTTAAAATTAATTCAAATAAGCAATTATCATTATTACTATTTTTTGGTCCTTGAATTATTTTTAAATGACTATTTCAAGTAATGAGAATCGTTCCTATCTGACTGTCCAGTGACAAACTGTAAGTGGCAAATCAGGTAAGAATCCCTCTTTAAAAAGGTATCAGTGACCATTTCTTCTCAGTTGCACCTTTAATATATATTTTGACTTCCTGGTTTGGTTTGAGATTACTTCCTGTAGATTTGTAAATAAAGACGTGCATTATTCTATATTTTAATTTTTACTCTATGGATGCTGTGACTTTGTATTAAGTATGCAGAAAAGAGAAGGACAGGATAGCACACGCCTCTAATCTCAGCACTGGGGAGGGTAAGGCAGCGGAAGCACGAGTTCAAAATCAGCATGAACTTTAAAAGAATGGAGAAAGGAGATTGCTCTCAGTTAGTAAAAGTTCATAATTACAAGAAAATTTATAAGAAGCAATCTTTGTACTTTTTGTTTTGTATTCAATATTTTAAAATGAATTTTGTGAGACATTAATTAACTTCTTAATTTATTTTGAGACAGGGTCTCGCCTTGTAGTTCAGGCTGGCCCTGAGTTCACTATGTGGCCCAGGCAAGCTTTGAACTCAGCAATCCTCCTGCCTCTGCCTCCCGAGTGCTGGGACTACTGGCATGAGCCACCACACAACAGGCATTTGCATGATATTAATTTTGTGAAAATAAGTTTTATTAAGTATACAAAAGACTGGAACCCCTTAAATTTGTTTTTCTGATATATATGATGATTGCTAGTGTTCTTATGATTATATTTGTGAGTCATTTTCTCAGCACACCACAACTAGTTTGGGAAAGAATAATGAAAGTGTGTTTTCCATGTGTAATGCCTTCCACATGAGTCTCTAAAATTCTCTTATTTTGAGATTTTATTGTACATTCACCTACACCGTAGTTCCCACTCTATTTTTTCAGTGACTGTATCATCAGAAGGGAGATCTTATGTTTCCTAAAGTATATAAAATCTATTGTAGGCCCAGAGATTTAGCTCAGTGGTTCTGGCACCTGCCTAGCAAGCACAAGGTCCCTAGTTTGATTCCTGTAACCACATACAACAATATCAGTCATGTGACTCATGCCCACCAGCAGTCAGTACCACATACTACAGTACCAGGCATGGTAGCTCACGCCTGTCATCCCAGCACTCGGGAACCAGAGGCAGGAGGATTGCTGAGTTCCAGGCTTGCCTGGGCTACATAGTGAGCTCAGGGCCAGCCTGAACTATAAAGCAAGACCCTGTCTCAAAAAAAAAAAAAAAAGCTATTGTCACCTAGTAAATGTGTTAGCTGTATGCCGAAGCTCTTATACCTGAAATATTTGCAATTAAAGCCAAATTAAATTGATAGATTTCATGAAATATATTTAAGCATACACCCTTCTGGATCAATTCACTTTTGTGTAACAGAATTTTCAACTATAGAGAAGTCACACAGTGAGAACCCAACAATATTTCAATTGTATATTATATTTTCTTTTACACAAGATGTCATTTTATATGATTAGATTTACAATTACACAGCTTTGAAGTAGCTCTCACCTTACACTAATCCTTAGCTTAGCACATTCACCACATTAAAAGGTAGGATGAACCTGTCAGCAAAGATTTCAACTCTATATCTCTGTTCCTAATTGCCATACCTAATATATTGCAGAGGAAAAAGCTGATACCATATAAATAATTTCAAAGCAGAACAAAAATTTTAGAAGCATTGACCCTGATTTAATCATCTATTTTATAAGTAAGCAAATGACAGACTTCTCCACAGTAAATAACCTCTACCCTCTTGGCCTCCCACTGTCTAAGGAAAACTCTTACACCTGATGTTTTGGTGAATAATATCTCTTAGAAGAAATTTTACTATTTTAAAATAACATTTTAAAATGTTGCACACATTAGAATTTACATGGTTTCAAAATGTCTGAGTATTTTTGACCCAGTTTAAAATTAAAATGAATATATTTCACTAATTATGAAGTTGACCGTTTTCATCCAATAATAAAGAAATACCTAAGACATGGCAGGAATCTTGTTAGGCACGGCAGATCCGGTGAAACAGATAGTGTATTACAGCATACACTATCTGTATGCTGTAATAAGGTGTATGTAATATGCCAGAAAGCACAGAAGAGAGCCTATCTGTTGACCAATTTAGAGGGATTTTTAAATTTCATTTCTCTTTTACAGCCTTTCCTAACTTTGAATAAATACCATTTAAGTCCTGATATTTTAAAATTGATGTTTTTGTACTATCGCTGTACAGTATTTCATCAAACCACCTATTCAATCCATAAAACATAGGACATTGATCTGCCCTATTCCCCTGGCTAATAAATCCAACCTGGTATTAAAGAAGATAAGAGTGGTTTTAAGATAACATTTCCTTAATAAATTTTCAGACTGACCACTGTTCAGACATTTTGCTCCCTCCTGTTTGCAAATCAATACTATATCTTGGATCACAAATGTAAATTAGCCTCTAAATCATATTATTCAAACTTGTAAAATTATATATTGTTTTTGAAATAGATCCATCCCAGGTGAAACAACTTCAGCCTAAACTATACAAGGCTATAATTCAAAGCTGAAAGTTGAATAAACTTTAATAATATCGCTTCTATCAAAACTGTGATAAAGAAGCTCACGGGTGTTATCACCAGAAACTCTTCCTTTCACGAATGCAACACACCCTTTCACCAGCCACTTCATTTTACAGAAAGGAAAGTGACAGAAATTGTTACAGTTAAAACAACAGTGATACCAGCTGCTGAAAACTAATACATTGAGTTTGCCGTACAATTTCATATTTATGCAAATGATTTTGTAACATCCTAAAGTTTAAGAAGTGTGCAGAAGAGCACACAATCATCCAAGACCTCACACTGTAGTTGTTGCAAATTTCAAGTAGCACATTTTTTTATCTAAAATGTTTACACTTTTTCGGACATCTTTTGTATACTTAAACATATAACAGCACACCAACATAACTATAAGCTTCACTATACGGAAAAATATTGATAAAATAGAAAGCACTAAATAATCCTATGGTTAATCACAAAAGTAACATGAAGAAAAGCATAAGATTTGGGGTCAATTCCAAACGTACATCTGTCACTTACTCTGTGACCTTGATAAACACCTGACATTCTCAGAGCTGCTGTTCTTTTGCTGTAAAATAATAACACATTGGACACAGTACTTTGGTCACTGGGAAAATACATATATGGCATGGCAAGTGGCATATGTCATGGACTTACTTAGCACCTAATATTAATTTTATTCTTCTGGAATTTATATTCTTTTCAGTTGTTTATACATTTTTGATAGCGCAAGACAACAGCAAATTCTGGTTTAACTTGTGTTTATTTTGTTCATTAATTTTACACAGCTAGCTTATTTACCTAAAGTTTTCTCTTCCAAATAACAGCCCATTCTTATTGTGGGTTCAGCTGAAGGGAACTCCTCTGTGTAGTCTCCGGTAGGTGGAATAGCCTCCTCATCCTTCAATCAAAGGAGAGGTGTTTCACAACAAAACTACCAAGGAAAAAATTAGGTAAGCAGTCAAGATCTAAAGTAACGGGCACCAAAAAGAATAAGCACAAAATACAGCATAAAATATCTCCTCTGAGGTATTCCGAGAACTAATCTGAACTGGCATAAAGAGAAAAGTCAAGAAAATAAAACTGAAAAAGCTAGGCAGGTTCCCAATGATGGGGCTGTAAACACTGGAGTGCAGGGTTCTTCAAAGAGGGAGGTTGTCAGCGAAAGCTTATGATTTTCAGTTGCAGCTCACAAAGGGCTTTGAGAAACTGCAGTTCAAACAGCACAAAATATTTTGAGATTATTTTAATCTGCCTGTACTCACGGGGAACTTTTTGCCTACAAGAGGAAAATGAAATCCTCTCTGGAAGAAAATAACATAATCTTAAGACTTGTGTAGCTTGTCTTTGAAAATGGTGCATCCATCGATGACAATAAATCAAGTTCCAAAGCAAAGTAATAGAATTAGATCCCCAAGTAGTCAGTCCATTAACATCTCATAGTAATCAAATAGGGATTAGGAAGTAACTATGGCTCATATATTAAAGGTAAAAGGAAACGTGTTGCAAAATTTTAGTAGAAAACAAAAATCCATTAAGTAATCATTTCAAATTCTAGAAAAATAAAAATAAATTTAATGTGAATTTAACAGGTTAAATGATTACATACTGAAAAAGAAGTTTGTAAGTAGGAAAAATAAACAGATTGCAACACAAAGTTTTCAAGCAAATCAGTATATTAAGAGAGTAAGAATCATAATTGAAACTATGTAACATTCTTGAAAAGGGAGTCTAAGAGGGAGCAGAATATTTGAAATTATATTGGGCATCTTCTCCAAGATGATAAAATCCAATTAGTTCCATCAAATCTGTAAAAGGTATCAAAAAGCTCTAAGATCAAGGGAGATAAATGAAGAAATACAAACAGCACTCAGACTATGCACCTGCTGAAAACTTAAAAGGCAGCAGAAAGGCGAAAAACATGTTACCTTCAAAGCAGTGACAGAGGCTAAGTTTGACAGCTCATGTGAGGTGATATGATGGAAGCCAGAAGACAGTGAACTGAAAACTTTCAAGCACTGAAAACAAGTGCTCATCTGAAATCCTGTACCTAATAAAAATATCCTTTCAATAAGGACGAGAAGAACTTGATAAACTGTGAAAAGCAACTTCAATGACAACTGCACAACAGTCTTAAAAGACTTCTTCAGGAAGCAGAAGTACAGTCATGTAAAAGGATGGATTATGGTGGAAAGCACAGAAATCAAAATGTGTTTTTATGGTTCTTGATAATAATGTCTAACAGAGTTTTTGAAGTGTAGAAGGAGCAGCGTGATGGTGTAGTATGTATGTAAGTCACCAACTTATAAAGGAGTTCTGTTCTGGGACAACTGTAAATTGAATTAATTTATAAGTCAACAAAGCGAGTCTTAGATAGTACACCTATGAACATTCACAACTCAAAGTTTCATAAATCTCAGGGACTTGTATTTATGTACATAGGTATAAACATGTTATTGCATATATATGCATGTATACATATATAAAATGTGTGCTACATATGTGTAGACATATATAAAATTTAAAAATGGGACAATAACAGTACAAAGAACAGGACATAGCAAATAGACCTAAAATGTGTGAGATCATTGTATTGTTCAAGAAATGATATTATTAATAAAATTAGACTTTAAAAACTCCTAGGATAATTACTTAATAATAAGTAAAATTTCCAGTAAATAAAATAAGTAAAATTTGATGTCTCTACACACACATACATAGTTATTCTCAAATAAAATAAAATTTAAAGTAAAGAACTGAGGAAGTAATAAACAGAAACAAAGCACTAAAACTAAAAATAGAAATGAATGAAAAAGAAAACAGAGTAAAAGAGAATCAAGGTTATCTATGTTCTTCCTAAAATTATCAATTTCTGACTTAACTACTCAAGGAAAATGGAAGGCCAACGTGTGGGAAAAGCAACATTACAGATAGTACAACATTAAAGATAAGAAGAATTTCATGTCAGTAAGTTTGAAAAATGTGTGGGAACTGGAAAAAGTACTTGAAAGCCTAGTTTCCAAAATCTCATTGGGCTTTTATTGGTTAAAGTAGGTGAATATGTAACAAAAAACTCTTCTCTAAAGAGACACACACACATACACACACACACACACACACAAAAACCCAGGTCATATGAAACAAAATATGGATGAATCCTGTCACTATACCTACTCAACCTTACACTGGATTCTCTAGCCAGTGAAATTATATGCCAAAAAATTAAATATGCCTCTCAACTGCGATGTGTCTGCTGTTTGTCTCAGATTTGTGTGTATACATTCATGTCATGTGCAATGAGAAATTTCTTTTCTTCTTTTCCTATTTTTAGGTTAAATTGTTAAAGTACATTTTACTGGCTTCTGAAACCAGATGGGCCTTGCTTTTAACCTTAAGCCTACTAAGAAAGTCTTCCTTACCAGCATTCAGAGAACTGCAGGGCTCCCGAGGTTAGGAGAGGCAGAGTGACAGGGGCTTTAAACTCACTGACACCAGGCAGCTGTCATAATAGGACGAAGTGAGCTGTGGGCCAGCTGCCTCCGGGCTGCCACCCTTTCCATTCAGTGCTCACTGTGGGAAAGAAGGTGTATGTGTTTCTGATGAAAAATAGACTGAGGGCTTTCTCCATTGTAAATTTTTCATAAAGAAAATAATATTGATAATAAATACATCCTAGTGCTAAGAGATGGGAAGGTGAAAAAGTAGCTGGATGGATGAATAACAAGGTGAATGTATACAGGGGGGAATAGAAGATATATGATAGATAGATGATGATGATAGATGATAGATAGGTAGATAGATAGATAGATAGATAGATAGATAGATAGATAGATAGATAGATAGGTAGGTAGGTAGATAGATAGATAGATAGATAGATAGATAGATAGATAGATAGATAGATAGATAGATAGATAGATAGATAGATAGATGATAGACAGACAGACAGATAGATGGACAGACTGTCTCTTAGCATTTCTGTGAAGTTAACTCTGGTTACTATCACCTGTACTTTCAGATGAGGGAATTGAAGTGTGAGACATCAGATAACTTGTTGAAGTTCACACAGCTGATAAGAATTTGAACGTAAACAACCGGTGTTCCCTAAACACCACATTAGGCAACACAGACCGAGCAAGTTTGGTAAAGGTGAGGTGAGAGCACCAGGCTGAGTACTAGGAAGGCCAGAGAGCCGGGAGCGGAGCTTACATCAGCTGCTCCGTGGCGACCTGTGGAAGTCACAGGGGAGAAACAGCTTCAAACACCAACCCCATTCAGAAGCAGAAAGCCAATTCCACAGTATCAAACTAGCAATTATATTTTTTCTTTTGTCTCTTCCCAGCTTAACACTAAAAGTTCTTAGAACCTAGGTCTTTAAGAATAAAATATTACTCTCTTCAGTATTTTTTTTCATTCACAATAACACTTTTCAACCCAAATGCCCATCAATAGGAGACTGGATAAAGGTGTATTTTTTAAAAATAAAATGTATTATTCAGCCATTAAGAATGATAAATGTGAGTCATTTACACTCAAATAGATGTACCTTGAGGACATACTTTTAAGTGAAATAAATAGGACATAGATGTGTAAATACCATATCACTTCTCTGATCTGAGAAACTGAAGGTATAAATGAGTTCCAAAATATATGATACGTAGGAAATGTTCAACAGGAAAAGGGAAAGGGGGTAAGAGGGAAAGTAAAGAAGGGAATGAAAAAACTTGATAGCTAAAAATGAAACAAACCTGCCGGGCGTGTTGGCTCACGCCTGTAATCCCAGCACTTGGGAGGCAGAGACAGGAGGATTGCTGAGTTCAAGGCTTGCCTGAGCTACATAGTGAGCTCAGGGCCAGCTTGAACTACAAACGCGAGACCCTGTCTCAAAAAAAGAAAAAGAAAAAGAAACAAACCTTATGTATATAAGGGGTAGGGCTTGTAGGGAGGGGAGGGCATGGGGAAAAATGAGAATCAAGATGAGTCACATATAGGTACAAACCCTTAATGTTGAATTGATTGCAAGGTATATATAAAATGTATCAAGAAAATCAATTTAAAAATAGAATGAAGGGAAACAAGCTTATGTATTTAGGGAGTGGAGGGTTGTGGAGTGAGTAGAGGAATGGAAAAAATGAGAATTAAATTGTGTCATATACTGGTACAAATTCCCAATATTGAGGAGATCACGATCTATATATACTATGTACCGATAAAGATAAAAATTTAAAAAAATAGAATGAGGACTTTTAAAAACAGTTTAATTAATATTAGTTTCATTATTCTCTTATTCTGACTTCACTCTAAGGATTCACATGGCAACTATCCATTACTATCTGCTAATTCCTAGTCTTGGTGGGTGGGCGCCTCTGTCCAAAAAAGAATGAACCACATGGCCTCAAAAGCACAGGCTAAATGTGAAAAGACCGTGGATTAGTTGTGCAGTTTTCCTTTTAACAGTCTTGCCCTTGCCAAACCAATTAAGTAAAAAAGCAGCAGTTTCACTTCTAAAAATAAAAGCCCACACATTAACAGTTGCCAAAATATGTTTTCCTTTGTGAACATAAAAGGAAACACACCAAGGATTTAATTATAACAACACTGTGACATAGGCGACACAAATATGATAGGTCAGTTAATATTTGTGATCCTTCTCTAAACACAAAAGCAAAAGAAAGGATCTAGCAACCCAGAATAAATACTATCCTGCGTTTTCATATGGATTCTATGATATGCATACTCGGCAGCTCTCAGACTCATGAGGAAAAACAATGGTGTCATTCTTTGCAGAATTTTGCTGTCCACAGAAAACATATTAGAAAAATTAATGCAGTCTCCCAAAGAGAACAATTGCAAATAAAGTATTAAAAGCAGCCCGTAATGTGGAATATGCAATTTATTTCCAGAAACCATCAGTGAGGACCATACAATTTAGCTTCCAAAGGGATAATACTGAAGAGCCGTGACAGCTGCTTTCACACCAGTTTCCAAATAGTTCAAACACAAAGATGCAAAAGCTATACTGTGTGAGGCAAAGGCGTGAAGAGGCGTGAAAATTATGGATCACGGAACAGTTAATAGCAATAAGAGAACAGACATTATCTACCAAGAATTTTCCAAAGAAAGAAATGGATGAAATTCTGGTAAGAACATCAGCCAAGGGATTATATCTTCATAGATTCGCTCTATTCACAAATTCATGAGATGGAAATAAAATAGACACTCCCGTGTCAATACCTACATGTCCTCTCCTTTGCCTCCAGATATTATCATGATGAATTATTTCATCTTAAAATTCTCTTTGGTTTGAAGGTCAGTGTAGACATTCATTCCTCTAGAAATATTTTTTGTGAATCTTCTGGAGACTGGAAGTTTACGGAGAGTGCTCTACCTAAGCATTGGGATTGATGCAAAGATACCTGGGACAGGTATGTGCATTCTCTCTGTGTCTCTCTGTCTCTGTTTCTGTCACTGTCTGTCTCACACCCCTCTTGCATTTCACCTTTCATTACATGATTATATATCCAATTATTCCACAAAAAGTTTCTAATCCACATCCTGTAAATTCTATTCAAATAGCAACAGAGCAAAGCTTATTTGCATATTCTTCACCTGGATTTGTCTCTGATGTGGAAAAAATCAGTAGTAAATGTGATGTCTACAAATAAAGAGCCAATATTGCACGGTACATTACACAGTTTTCAAATGGACATGGGTCAGTTTGAAGCCCCTGCACTTACTGCTTCATCTTCTTCTGGTAACTGACATTAAAGCAAACGAATCCAAGGGAAGGGAAATTTGTTCTGTAGAAAAGAGGAAACTGTGTATCTGTAATACAGACTTAAAGAATCATTAATCCCACTTTAAATGGGAAGAATTCATGCATGTACGCAGTGTTTACAGTTTTTTAGCATAGAACAATTTTTTAAGTTGGAGTCATTGGATTCAAAATTTTAATAGCCCTATTAAAACATAATTATACCAATTAGTAATAAAAGATGTTGGGCAAAATCATGAATTGCAATAACAGTTAATAGGAAGAGCTTCTTTTGTGCCTAATACTTTTATAGGAGCTTTATGCATAATAACCAGTTAATCACTAATTAACCTTGAGATATTGGGATAATTTTGTTGATGAGGCATCTGAAACAGGCAAAGGTTAAGAAAGTTGCTCAAAGTGAAAAATCCATGTGGAACAAAAGAGACACTTCTTGATGTTTAAGATAAATTACAGGTACATAATATGTTATATAATATAATATCTAGGCAGCACTGGGGTACTAAACAGCTCACTGAGAGAGAAAAAACAATGTGTTAGTATTAAAACCTATGCAGCGCTTGAAAGACATACTATGTGCATATGTTACATTTTCAGTTAAAAAAAGAGTCATTGGCTTCAAAATTTTAAGTTTTCAAGCAGGGAGAGGAAACAGAGAAGGGAAAAGTGACCTCCTCAAAATACATGTGAGGTTCTACTCAGCAAGAGACTTTAACTAAAAAGCAGAAAGCCCAGGCTCGAACTGTCATCATGGCAATCTGCATACGGCCAGGCCTGCTTAAAAAAAGAAAGTATTTACAGTAGTGTAAAAGCATAAAAATGTGTACTTTATGACTTTGGAGAAAAATATACTGCAAGATATAATATAGTTTATTTTCATTTATAGGAGTTCTTTCATTAGAAGACTATTAAGAAATATACTACTGTTGCAGCATATGACTGTGCTTCATCACTTTATTAATGGAATAATGACATTGTGCTCTATCTACCTTCCCTGATATTCAGTATGTGCCTCTGGAAACAGTACTGGCTCTTTGATCCCCGTGTCTTGTTACCATACAACATCAGATTGCTGGACAATCTCATGGTTTTCAAAACTGCCCTGAGAGGATCCGGTTAGATATCATTGTATGCTGCCATCCTATGGTCAGGAAAACATTAGTAAGGAGAATCTCTGTCTGTTTCAGATTAACTTTTTCTTTTTAATTCTATAACCTGAAGTTTATGAAATAAATAATACAAGATGAGACTTTCAGTGTGATAAGTCACTGCTGTGATTTTTGTTTTCAATTCAATTAGATTCACCAAAAAAAAAGTAGTTCACAGGACACTGGTTAGATTTTGATTTTGATAGTACTGACAGGGTGTTTCTCCCTCCCAAGTGGAGTCAGGCAGACTCTATGGATTTCAAAATTGAAATTGAAATCTATAGAAAGCCCTGAAATGCTACAAATACATCATATACAACTATATCTTTCATGTGAAAAGTATATGATTTGGAGACACAGGTTAATAAGTACAATTAACAACACACTGCACTTTACCTTATGCTTACACTCATTATCACATTTATGATTTCTCTCCTCTTTTGTATCAGTCCTGGAGATGGAGTGCCCCAGTCCTTCACATTGATTTATATCCCTAGATCTTTTATTTTTAATTTTGAGAGAGGGTTTACTAAAGTCACAAAGTTGCCGGAGCTGGCCCTGCTGCTCTGTCTTCCAGAGTGCCAAGGTAACAGGTACGCACCGCCATGCTTCGCTCTCATATTTTATTTTATAAATGTTCACTATGATGCAAATGGTGTCATAGAGAATGCTGGACTTATTCTGCATAAAACAGCCGAGATAATTTTTTTTTTTTGAGACAGGGTCTCACTTTGTAGTTCAAGCTGGCCCTGAGCTCACTATGTAGCCCACGCAAGCCTGGAACTCAGCAATCCTCCTGCCTCTGCCTCTCGAGTGCTGGGATTACAGACGTGAGCCACCATGCCTGGCACTGTAGAATGTGGTATTGATTGCTGGTGGGCGTGAGTCTCCACGCGCAGCATTGTATGTGGTTACCAGGAATTGAACTCAGGACCTTGCGCTTGTGAGGCATCTGCCGGAACCACTGAGCTAAATCTCTGGCCCAGCCTGATAAAAATTTAAATTCAAGACCTCCCTATTCTAAATCCAGACTTGATCCAATAGCATCTTCGCATCTACCTCACTTAATTCCTCTCCACCAGGAGCCGTGCGGAGACCTGGAGGTGTGGTTCTCTCGGGGAGCCTCTCCTTTAGTGGCAGAAACTGTTCATCTCAAATGAACCTGTTTAAATTTGTCAATTGTTTATTAATTTAAATTATATTTTGAAGTAAAATATAGGATGTAAATTAAGAGAACGCTGCGGTTAAGATTGAAGTGAACCCTCTTTTAGCTGGGGGGGGGGGTGTGGAAAGGCGCCTGACAACGCGGAAGTAAGCTCAGCCCCAAGTTTAAGAAGTTTCTCAGGCAAACAGCGGAAAGAACATTACAAGCAACAGGAAAAACTAGGTCTGAGGTTTTAGGAGACAGAGATATGTTTGAGAAACAAAAGGGGGCTAGAGTACTGGAGTCTGCAACAGGAGGAGAACGCTATTAAATCCAGAGAAGAATGGGACCAGATTATCCGAGTCTGGGTCGTGAGAAAAGTTTGAATTTTGTAGGATTTAGGAATTTATAGAAGGGCTTTAAACAGCATAGTAGTAATAATATCTTTTTAATATAAAATTTTCTAGGTAAAGGATTAGCACATGATACTGTTCAGGCTGAATGTTTAAATTATGCATGGGCAAGAAAGAGAAAGCATCGCTAATACAACACATCACTAAGCTAACACCGTTCCAGCTGTATCAGTTGGCTTTGCCAGCTCGCATGCCGCCTAGTAGATTTAAACAAGAAACACTTGTAAGGCAAGATCGCAATGGTCCAGTTCAATGACCTTCATAGAGCGAGCCTAGCTAGCTCGTTTCCCTTGAACTCACGGGCAGAACACAGTCCTCTGCTCCTGAGTGACCCAAGAGGCCCCCAAACCACCCCGGATTCACTGTTCTTATTCTCATGTAGAGTCAGAGTGAATGTCTCAGCGCCCATTGAGACTCTCAAGGCTGCAAAGGATCTTCAAGAACAAAGCTCCAGGGTACTGGCTTCTTGAGGCATGGATTATAACGCATGGGACATGTATCCTGTCAATTCTACTATTTTTCATGTAGCAAAGAAAACCAGAAGGTCAGCTCTGATTCAAAAGATGAAGAATCAGATTCTACCTTCTGGTTGGAGTTACTGAAAAGTATTGTTTCCATATTTGTAATCTACAGTACGGCCTGCTGGAATGTGTGATCACATTGCACTTATTAAAATAAGTAAAATTAAAGAACATACATCTCCTTCCAAGTACCATAAAGCAAAGGCTGTGCTACTTCCTTCTAACTTTAAGAATAGTTCTTAGAATTGCAAAAACGTTATTTTTAAAAGCCAGGTCAAATCCTCGAAATATTAAAAAAAAATGTTGACAGCTTGGAGTTTCTGTAAAACAGAGCCTCTGAGCCAGAATAATCCTTTTAACCCACACTAAATTGTCCATATTCTCAGGATGAAGTAGATCATGTTAAAGGCAGATCCTTAAACAAAACCCGTTATTTGCCCACGCTTGACTGTCCCTTGGTCTCTCATGCAGCTTCTGGTGCAAAATTCTTCCTACTCAAATGTTCTAACCTTTGGGGTGGGGGGAGTGTTGACAACAGTCAATAAATGGACCATATTTTAACAGAAATCCTTTCTTTTTAGTCCTTTCTTTTGTTTCTTCTGTCATTTCCTTTTCCCTCTTTCCTTTCTTCCTTCCTCCTTTTCTTTTCTCTTCCTTCCTGTCTCTTTCTTCCTTTTTCTTTCTCTATTTGGCTCTCTGTCTGTCTGTCTGTCTGTCTGTCTCTCTCTCTCTGTCTCTCTCTCTCTCTTCTTTTGCACTGAGAGTGGAACCCAGGGCCTTAAGAAAGCTAAGCAAGTGCTCAACCACTGAGTTATGTCCCTAGACCAAGGATGCTTTACTTCTGAAAACATCTCATAGTATCATGAAGTTTGAGAGCCACAGATATTAGCAAGTTTATAATTGAACAACATTCTTCATTTAATTTTGCTTCCTCAAATAATTTTATTTCAAACATTTTATTTCAAATATTTTTAAAATAAAATAAAATGTAAGCTTAGATTATTTTCTAAGCTTTTCTAAAAGAGGTGATCCTTCTCTAGGTCTCTCTGAAATACATTTTCTAGAAGAAGAAAATTTTCCATCACTGAATAAAGAAATCTTTCCTGAAGTAGTTTGCTTCTCAGATTTCAAACACTGCATTCCTGTAAATTAGAATCATGTTCTAGCAAGATGGCTGGCAGATGTCACTTTTATGGGTGAATGATGAAGAGTGCGATGTTATTCTCTTGAAAAAAAAATGGTAGAAATTTATAAATGAACAATAATAACCACAAAATGCACAAAAAAACTTCTGCTCAATCAGACATGAAGTAATGAAGAGCAGAATCTGGGTGAGAAATAACTTTCCTACTGCTTTTTCTTTCTTTTGTGCAGCCCAAACACTGATAAAGTCATACCAGCAACGATAGCTAGGATTTTTTTCCAGTGAAAATTTTTATTGGTACATTTTACATACAGCTCACAGTGATACTCAACACTGTGGAATTTGTACCAGTATATGATATGAGGTAATTCTCATTTTTACCCGTATCCCAACCCACCCTACCATCCTCCACCCCCTATACACATGTTCTTTCTTTTTCTTTCCAAATCATATTTATTCTTTCCCCTCATTACTTTTCCCTACCACATTCCCTTTGAGTATTTCCTATTTCACAAAATCTATCAAACATTCTAGAACTCAGTTACATCTGCAGGCTCTCATACCAAAGAAAATATACGGTATTTACATATTTATGATCTATTTATTTCACTTATTAGTGTATCCTCAAGATTCCTCCTCAAGATGTAGCACTTTCCATCAATTTATTAAATCCTCACAGAATCATAAGATTCGTGGCAGTAGTCCACTTTGAAGACAACAATTCAGAACATTAAGGACATGAAGTGGTTCACTGAAATCACGTAGCAATGATAGCTGAGACTGTCATATCCCAAGTCCGTGAAATTCAACTGCTATCACAACCTACCGTAGAATAAAGTGGCTAAAGATGGGGCCACAAAGAATGTGACAAAATCTAAAAGCACGTCCTGGCTTCTCAATACACTTAAAAATCTACAAGTTTGACCTCTAAATGCATGACTTTCCCAAAGCCAATACTCAAACCATAAAACGGGTATTTAGTAGTTAAATATTTATAACTTTTATCTACTTAAATGTATCTCCCAGTGCAAAAGTGAAGGAAATTTCATGTTCTATGACTATGTTTCTCTTTTAGACCTTTAGATTTAGAAAATGCTGCTAATATAAAGTGTGTGTTTTCTTTTCTCTTTTTCTGGGTAGAGGTCTTATTTGTTTTTATTTCTAAATCCTACTCAGACATTTCATTGAGATAAATATTTCTTTAGTGCCTCATCGATAGAATATAGTGGCATTTATATGCTGCCAATCAAGTGAATAGCGGTCACTAGCTGGATCCCACTCAAAAGGACATAAAAGAGTGACCACAATAGCACTCCCAGGCTATTAAATGGATTTTTTTTGCATTCATTCACCAGTTGTTCAAGGATTTGCACAATTAGTATAGCAGAATTTAGTCATGTATATATATATATATATATAATTTTATTTGAAAGTTATTAACATTTAACTGGTAATAAACAGTATAGATAATCAGCATATACTGGTAATAGTAGCTTGCTTAAAAGACTTGCAAAATTATTAACATATATATTTCTTCTCAGACAAGGACAATTGCATTAGCCTTCACAAAACTCATGGAGGAAATCATTCTTTCTAGTGCTTTGTTTATATCCGTTTCTAATAATGGCTGGTGGAAGAAACTTGTTAAAATCATTTATTTACTTCTAATAGTATTCCTGGTGTTCCAGGAATCCCCCAGAAAATGACACTTCTAAGAAACACATCTCTCCTCAGTCTACCTCAACAAAATACCCGAAAACTTTACCTTGTAGTGTCAAAATGATCAAGATGAGTTGTCTACATTAATCACATTACACGAGAAACAGGCAAATTCTACTATGTGCTCTTTAGAGACAAACACCGACCATCAAAGCAAAGGCATTTTAGTGCGAAGGCTTAATTAAGACACATATCATCTTTAGAATTCTAAGTCTGCACTTCTTAGAAAATCACTGTCAAACTTAGCCCAGCTGAGCTAATTAGCAAAGACTGGAGATTCAAAAACAAGACTTAGAAAAAAAAAGTTAAAGAGTGATTTTACAAGAGTGCCTACCCAAACAGTGTACTGTTGGGTCTTTAATCTGAGAAGAGAGACTTACGTTGATTTTGGCACATTCGGGACTTGAAATGATCCCCGTCTAGGACTTCTATGAAGCACTGTGTTCTTTAAACACCCTGACATCCAGGAACCACGGGAGCAGCAGAAGCGAGAAACCTTAATGTGTCCTGTGGCTGTCCCAGAAACTCTTTTATTCTTTTTTTTTTTTTTTTGCTTTTTGAGACAAGGTCTCGCTTTGTAGTTCAGGCTGGCTCTGAGCTCACTATGTAGCCAGGCAAGCCTCGAACTCAGCAATCCTCCTGTCTCTGCCTCCCGAGTGCTGGGATGACAGGTGTGAGCCACCAGGCCCGGCACTGTGGTATGTGGTATTGATTGCTGGTGGGCGTGAGTCTCCACGCCCAGCAATGTATGTGGTTACCAGGGATCGAACTCAGGACCTTGTGCTTGCAAGGCAGGTGCCGGAACCACTGAGCTAAATCTCCGGCCCGGTCCCACAAATTCTTAACAGTATTATGCTAAATTGAGCCCCGACTGACTCTCAGAGGTTATATCTCCCGTGTAAAGCTGACTTTCTGAAATCACCCAGACGAAGTCTAGCTCACTTGTCCATATCACCATATGAGGGTTTTTCTTTTTTCCCTTTTCCATGAACAAGATTTTGTACTGTGTCTCCCTCGCTAACTCTACTAGTGACCCCTACTACTATTTTAGTCAGTATTCCGGAGTAAGTAGCTCACTGACCCCAAACTGGTGCCTCAAAATGTGAGAAACTGGGCCAGAGATTTAGCTCAGTGGTTCCAGCGCCTGCCTCTCAAGCGCAAGGTCCTGAGTTTGATCCCCGGTAACCACATACAGTGCTGGGTGTGGAGACTCACGCCCACAAGCAATCAATGCCACATACCACAGTGCCAGGCATGGTGGCTCATGCCTGTAATCCCAACACTCGGGAGGTAGAGGCAGGAAGATTGCTGAGTTTGAGGCTTGCCTGGGCTACATAGTGAGCTCAGGGCCAGCCTGAACTACAAAGCGAGACCCTGTCTCAAAAAAAAAAAAAAAAAAGTGAGAAACTAAAGATGTAAATGAATTCTAAAATTTAGGATACATTGTGAAATAGAAGATATTCAAAGGGAAAAAGGGGTAGGGGAAAGGAAAGAAAAGAAAAAAATTGACGGTAAAAAGAGAAAGCAAAACATGTCTATGGGGGCGAGGGGATTGTAGTGTGGGTAGGGGAAGGGGAAAAATGGGAAGTAACTCATGTCACATGCTGGTACAGATTCTTAGCTTCGAGGATGAACATGATGTGTATATAAAATGTACCAATGAAATCAATTTGAAAAGCAAGATTTATTCAGTGTGCTACACCGTAGGAGCTTTGCCTTCTATTATCTGGAATCTAAGTAACTGCTACCTAAGTTTGCATCAGCATTTGCCAAGTAGCCAAATGCTGATGGTTTGCTTTGAACTTGTAATAATCTTGCCCATATATTTTTAAATTTTTTATTGTGAAATAGGTACATTTTATATCCACATCATGATCACATTCCACATTGAGAATCTGTGCCAGTATATGACATGACTTCATTCTCATTTTTCCTCATTCCCCTAACCACCCTATAACCTCCACCCTCTAGGTACATGAGCTGATTTCCCCCTTCTTTATACCATAACAATTTTTCTTTCCCCTCATTACTTATCTGTACCCCCCCCATCTTCTCTTAGGATATTTTCTATTTTACGGTGTCTTTCATACATTCTAGCACTTATTTACATTTTCAGTTTCTCATACCAGAGAAAAGATATGGTATTTACACATCTGTGACCTATTTATTTTACTTATGAGTATGTCCTCAAGATATATCCATTGCAGTACGAATGACTCAAATACACATATGTCTCTGTGATATGAATCTTTTTTTTTTTTTTTGAGACAGGGTCTCACTTTGCAGTTCAGGCTGGCCCTGAGCTCACTATGTAGCCCAGGCAAGCCTCGAACTCAGCGATCCTCCTGTCTCTGCCTCCCGAGTGCTGGGATGACAGGCATGAGCCACCCCGCCCGGCAATATGAATCTTTTAATTCTTTCAAGTGTACACCTATCAGGGGAATAGCAGGGTCAAATGGGACCTATAATCCTAATTTTCTGAGGAATCTCCACACAGATCTCCACAATTGTTGCACAAGTCTGCAATCCCACCAACAGTGGAGAAGGGTTCCTTTCTCCCCACAGCCTCGCCAGCATTTATTGCTGGTTAATTTTGCGATAGCAGCCATTCTTTGTGGAGTTAGATGAAATCTCAGTGTTGTTTTCATCTGCATCTCTCCAATGACCAGTGATGTTGAACATTTCTTCATATGCTTCTTGGCTGCTTTTACTTCTCCCTCTGAGAAGTGTCTGCTCATTTCAGATGCCTATTTTTGAATTGTATCTTTAAGTTGTGGGGGTTAATTTTTTTTAAATCTCTGTATATTCTAGACAGTAGCCCTTTATAAATAGCTGCCATGTCAGATTCTTCTGGAGTCTGTCACTCACCATTTATTTTTTAAATCTAAAAAGTCCTCCTTATTGAACAAATGTTCTGTACTTAAAATTTTAAAAATACACTAAGCTAAACAAGAAGAACCAGAAATTAAGTATAAGCCATCCATTTATTTCAAACATTAACGATAACCACTTTTTTCATTTGATACAAATGTTTCAATCTTTTTCCTCTATCCCCCTGTGCTAGCCATTGGATTTTGTGCCCACTCTGTCAAGCTTTAAATGTTATGAAACGTGCATTCGTCTGTCTGTCTTCTATCTGAATGGTTTCAGAACAGTCGCATTTTTAGATGTGCCATTGTTCCACTGCCTGTGGTTGTGCA
>PVIC010029448.1:0-22536 GCA_004025085.1 Thryonomys swinderianus
CTGAATATGTCCATATCAGTCATAACCATTAATGTCAATGGCCTCAATGGGCCAATTAAAAGACACAGACTAGCAGATTGGATCAAGAAGCAAGATCCTACAATCTGCTGCATACAGGAAACACACCTAATTCAGAAGGAAACCCATAGACTGAAAATAAAAGGTTGGAAAACAATCCTCCATGCCATAGGAAACTGCAGAAAAACAGGAGTGGCTATCTTGTTTGCAGATAAAATAGATTTCAAACACAAACTGATTAAAAGAGATAAAGAAGGTCACTATATTCTCATTCAGGGAACTATCGAAGAGAAAGAAATCATAAATATTTATGCACTGAAATCTAATGCACCCAAGTATATAAAACAAATATTACTGGATATGTAAAGCCAGTTAACCATGAATAAAATAGTAGTAGGGGAATTTAATACTCCACTGTCACAAATTGACAGATCAACTGGACAAAGTATCAATGAGGAAATGCTTAAGCTAAATAAACTTTTCAGCAAATGGACTTATTAGATGCCTAAAGAATTTTTCACAATACAAAGAGAGAATATACCTTCTTCTCAGCTGCTCATGGATCATTCACCAAAATAGATCACATTCTAGTCCATAGAAGAAGCTTAAGTAAATGCAAAAGAATCGAGGTTAACCCCTGCATACTATCAGACCATAGTGCCTTGAAACTGGAGATGAATAGCAGAAGAAATTCCAAGATCCTCACAAACACATGGAAATTGAACAATACTCTGTTATCCAACCAATGGGCCACAAAAGAAAATAAGAAGAAATTAAACAGTTTCTACAACTAAAGGACAACATCAGCACAACATACAGGAATTTATGGGACACAATGAAAGCAGTTCTGTGAGGGAAATTCATAGCACTGAATGTCTACACTCCGAAAATAGAGCAAACTGAAATAAACAATCTAATGATGAACTTCACACAATTAGAAAAAGAGGAGCAAAGCAAACCCATAGCACATACTAGAGAGGAAATTATAAGGATCAGAGCAGAAATTAATGCAATGGAGACAAAAAGAACAATACAAAGAATCAATGAATCAAAGAGTTGGTTCTTTGAAAGGATTAATAAGAACGACAGACCCTTAGCCAACCTTATGAAACAGAGGAAGGAAAAGGCTCAAATCCATGCTATAAGGAATGAAAATGGGGAAATCAGCACAGATCCAGAAGAAGTCCAAAGGATCATAAACATGTACTTTGAAAATCTATACTCACAAAGATGGAAAATCTAGAAGAAATGGATAGATTTCTAGATACATATGAACTTCCAAAGCTGAACGAAGAGGATATAAAAATGTTAAACAACCCGATATCAATCTTGGAAACTGAAAATGTAATAAAAAACCTACCAATAAAGAAAAGCCCTGGTCCTGATGGCTTCACTGCTGAATTCTACAAAACCTTTAAAGAAGACTTAATACCAGTACATCTCAGTCTCTTTAATGAAATTGAAAGAGAAGCAGTACTCCGCAAATCATTCCTTGATGCAAACATTACCTTGATTCCAAAGGTAGGGAAAGATCCCACCAAAAAAGAAAACTACAGGCCAATCTCTCTAATAAACATTGACGCAAAAATCCTCAATAAGATACTTGCAAACAGAATACAGAGAGTTATCAAGAAAATCACTCCCTGATCAAGTTGGATTTATCCCAGGGATTCAAGGCTGGTTCAACATACATAAATCAATCAATGTAATACACCATATTAACAGACTCAAGGGCAAAAACGATATGATTATCTCAATAGATGCAGAAAAAACATTTGCAAAATCCAACACCCATTTATGATCAAAACCCTACAGAGAATTGGAATTGATGGACTTTATCTCAATTTAATACAAGCTATTTATGAGAAACCTACAGCCAGCATCATACTTAGTGGGCAAAAACTGAAACCTTTTACACTAAGATCAGGAACGAGACAAGGATGCCTGCTGTCACCACTCTTGTTCAGTATAGTGCTGGAAATATTAGCCATAGCAATCAGGCAGGACAAAGATATAAAAGGAATAAAAATAGGAAAAGAAGAAGTTAAACTGTCATTATTTGCTGATGATATGATACTCCATCTAGAGGATCCTAAAAACTCAATCAAAAGACTGCTAGACTTAATTACAAAATTTGGTAGTGTTGCTGGATACAGGGTCAATGCTCAAAAATCAACACACAAATAACAGACTCACTAAATGAAAATTTGTCTACACAATTTGTGTAAACTTTGTACAAACTTTGTCTACACAAACAGCAGACTTACTGAAAGAAAAATTGTGGACTCCATCCCTTTCACAGTAGCACCCAGAAAAATGAAATATCTAGGAATCAACCTAACAAAGGAAGTGAAAGACCTCTACTCTGAAAACTATAGGACTCTGAAAAACGAGATAGAAAAGGAAATCAGAAGGTGGAAAGATATCCCTTATTCCTGGGTAAGGAGAACCAACATTGTCATAATGGCTATACTCCCACAATTACTTTACAGATTCAATGCAATTCCAATTGAAATTCCAACACTACACTTCACAGAGCTAGAGAAAATAATACAAAAATTCATCTGGAACCACAAGTAACCTAGAATAGCAAAAGCAATCCTAAGCAACCATGACATGGCAGGGGGTATTACAATCCCCAATTTAAAACTCTATTATAAAGCCACTGTGGTAAAAAAAAAAAAAACTGCATGGTTCTGGCAAAGTAACAAACCTGAGGACCAGTGGAATATATTAGAAGACCCAGAAACAACCTCGGGGACACTAAGCCACCTTATCTTTGACAAAGGAGCCAAACATCCTCAATGGAGGAAAGACAGCCTCTTTAACAAATGGTGCTGGAAGAACTGGGCTTCAACCTGCCAAAAGCTAAAGCTAGACCTCTTTCACCATGCACAAAACTAAACTCACAATGGATATGAGATTTAAATATTAAAACAGAAACAATAAGCCTACTGGAAAACAGGTTAGGTAAAACTCTTGGAGACATTGGCTTAGGCAGAGACTTTATGAATAAAACCTCTATAACACAAGAACTAGCAGAAAGAATCAACATATAGGATCTCATCCTACTGAAAAGCTTCTGCCCAGCAAAACAAGTCACCGCCTCTGCTAAAAGACAACCCACAACATGGGAAAAAAATCTTTACTAGCCGTTTATCAGACAAAGGGCTATTATCTACAATATATAAAGAACTCAAACAGGGGACCGGAGGGTTAGCTCAGTGGTTCCAGCGCCTGCCTCGCAAGCGCAAGGTCCTGAGTTCGATCCCCGGTAACCACATATAATGCTGGGCATGGAGACTCACGCCCACCAACAATCAACACCGCATACCACAATGCCGGACGTGGTGGCTCACGCCTGTCATCCCAGCACTCGGGAGGCAGAGACAGGAGGATTGCTGATTTTGCAGCGGCTTGCCTGGGCACCATAGTGAGCTCAGGGCCAGCCTGAACTACAAAGCGAGACTGTCTCAAAAAGCAAAAAAAAAAAAAAAAAAAAAAAGAACTCAAACAGATCAGCCTCCCCAAGTTTAAAGACCCAGTTCAAAAATGGGCATCTGAAATGAACAGACACTTTTCAGAGGCAGAAGTCAAAGCAGCCAAGAAGCATATGGAAAAAATGTTCATCTCTGCTCATTCGAGAGATGCAAATGAAAACAACACTGAGATTTCATCTCACTCCACAAAGAATGGCCGCGATCACAAAATCAACCAACAATAAATGCTGGCATGGCTGTGGGGAGAGTGGAACCCTTCTCCACTGTTGTTGAGATTGCAGACTTGTGCAACCATTGTGGAGTTCTGTGTGGAGATTTCTCAGAAAACTAGGACTACGGGTCCCATTTGACCCTGCTATCCCCCTGCTAGGAATACACCCAAAAGAATTTTTTAAAATCATATTGGAAAGACAGATGTACACCCTTGTTCATAGCAGCTCAGTTCGTGATAGCTCAATCTTGGAAACAACCCAGATGCCCGTCAACTGGAGACTGGATAAAGAAGATGTGGGTTTTTTTTTTATAAAATGGAGTATTATTCTGCCATAAAGCATGACAAGTTTGATTCATTTATCTGCAAATGGAGACACCTGAAGGATATATTAATAAGTGAAATAAATAGATCACAGATAGGCAAATACCGGATATTCTCTTTGATATGAACACCTTTAGATGCAAATGAGCTCTAGAAAGTATGACAGTTTTTATAGAATGGAAAATTTCCATAGGAAATTTGGTGTGGGAATGTGATGAGGGAAGGAATAAACATGATTCAGAAAGAAAATAAAAGAGTATGTATAAAGGGGGTGGGGAGGTGTGGGTGGGTAGGGATATGGGTAAAAATGAGAATTAACATGTGTCATATACTGGTACAAATTCCCAATGTTATACGTGTTTGTGAAATGTATATAAATTGTACCAATAAATAATTCAATTAAAAAAGAATCTGTAAATTTAGGTATTGTTTTTGCCACTTTCAAAATAATTGAGCAGTTTTTCACATTTTAAGAAACACACCTAGGGCTGGAGATTTAGTTCAGTAGATCCGGCGCCTGCCTTTCAAGCACAAGGTCCTGAGTTCGATCCCCAGTAACCACATACAAATGCTGGGCATGGTGGCTCACACCTGTAATCCCAGCACTCGGGAGGCAGAGACAGGCAGATTGCTGAGTTCAAGGCTTGCCTGGACAACATAGCTCAGGGCCAGCCTGAACTACAAAGCAAGACCCTGTCTCAAAAAAAAAAAAAAAAAAAAAAAAAAAAAAAAAAAAAAAAAAAGAAACACACCTAAACAGCATTGGTAGGACCTGCAATTCAAACTGGAACTTTATATATCCTTATGAAAAATTAGTACACCTTTTACTTAAACTGTATGTCTTCCCAATGCAATCAGAATTAATCTGTCAGAAATTATAAATGGAAAAATATGAACGCCAATATCCCTTTGCCCTTTCCCTTTCTGTTCTATTGTCATGTGACAAGTATGGTTCTCCAGGACACCTTGTCGCTATTTGGTTATTAAGCCCTTAGTTGATCTGCTAGAATCATTGTCTTTTCTGAGTCACATATTACATAACAAATACTGTAGCTAAATTTAAGTTTCTCAGATTGGTTTCTCTCTGTTCGCTAAGTTGATTCCATTTATTATACCACTGCAGTATTAGAGCAATGTCAATCCTCCAAAGAATGCCAGCTTTCCCTTGCCAAGTTCCAACTGCCCAGACACTCTGTGGTTGTAGCCTACCATGTAAACTAACGTGAAGTTAGTGGGACTTCGATGATAGACAGGTAGAGGAATTTAGAGATGTACTCTTCTCCCAAAGCTCAAAAGCAGTAATCCTCAACTAGAATTCTTCTTCCCTAGGAAACAGTTGACATTTGCAGATGTGTTTGCTTGTCATATTTGGAAGTAAAACTATTACTGTCATCTTAGAGGTAGAGGCCAAAGATGCTGCTAAACATCCTACTGTGCACAGGACAGCCCCTGCACAATACTATCCAGCCCAAAATCTCAATAATTCCCCTTGCTTTGTTGGCATAGGAAAATGTCTCCGAACATTGCCAAATATTTCCTGGGGAGCAAGACTGTACCCAGCTGAGAGCCACTGAAATGGAGTTACAGTTGAAGATCTTGCTTGGTATCTTTTATTAAAATGTTATTTTAAGAGGATGGTGCTTCATCTTATTTATGTTATTTCTAAGTTTTCCAAGGCCCTGTTAGTGGCAGGTACTGCCCTTTGAGACCCCCTTAGAAGTATCAGTCATAGATTGAAAATTTATAAATGAAAGCTGTTAAGAGGATGCAAAGTAGAAAATTTGTATATTGACCCTTGACCTTTTGTTTTACAAAATGCTGGGTGTTTGAAGTGGTTCACTCATTAAGCCAGGACAAAAATGATTGCCTGTCAACAAATTAGTGTTTTATTTTTGAAAGTGATTTTAAAAATAATCATGTGTGGGCCAGAGGGTTAGCTCAGTGGTTCCAGCGCCTGCCTCACAAGCGCAAGGTCCTGAGTTCGATCCCCGGTAACCACATATAATGCTGGGCGTGGAGACACGCCCACCAACAATCAACACCGCATACCACAATGCCGGACGCGGTGGCTCACGCCTGTAATCCCAGCACTCGGGAGGCAGACAGGAGGATTGCTGAGTTCGCGGCGGCTTGCCTGGGCACCATAGTGAGCTCAGGGCTAACCTGGACTACAAAGTGAGACCCTGTCTCAAAAAGAAAAAAAAAAAATCATGTGTGAATGTAGGCAAATCATTCTACTTATAAGTATTACTCAGGAAAATTCTCAGTCTCAGAAGTTGAGAAATTCTATTCTGTTGAGTACGTGTATTGACTTTCATTTAAAAGTTTGAATTAAATTCAATATCTAGGCCTTTAAAAACATAGGTTTCTTCTTTTTTATAAAAAATTTTGTTGTGATATAGATACATTTTATATACACATCATGATCATACTCAACATCGAGAATTTATATCACTATATGACACGACTTAATTCTCATTTTTCCCATTCCCTTACTCATGCTACACCCTTCCACCCCTTATATATATATGATTTTGTTTCTAAGGGAAATGGGGGGTAGGGTAACTAACGAGGGGAAAGGAAAAATTGTGATGGTAAAAAAGGGGGTTTCTTCTTTTTTAAGAAGTAGAAAAAGCTGGATTTCACATTGTCTGACTCTCTTTGTACTGTGAATACTCAAACTGGTTGTTGGTTTTAGTGTTGGGAGTTGCTGGAATTTCTGCCATCAAAGAAATCAGGTAGAGTAGTTCTCCAAGGGGAGAGATTGGTGGGCCTTCCTCTTAAGTCATAAAGGGAGAACTAGGTTAGGTCCTCAAAGAAATTTGTAGCTCTATAAATATTTAGCACCAGAAATTTTTCCACTAATCTCCTAGGCACCCAAGTTCACACTCAACAGAGACAACAGGATATGGCAGGGTGTAACCCAAAGAGTAGGCAAGTTGAAATTTGATATGCTCGTTGAATTCTGGCTTCGCCACTGACTATCTAGGAACTTTGGGCAAGTCATCATACTTTGTGAGCCTTGCCTTTTTTTGCTGTAAAATGGAAACAATAATTTCTTATCACATGAATCTGTCATGAAATTTTTAAACAAGCAACTCAGGAAAGAATTTTATAAATTGTGCCTTTATTTGCTCTTGCTGATAATCCTTAGTAACTATTTATTTATTCATTCATTCATTCATCTACCAGCAATCACTTTTTTGAGAACCTAATGCTCATTCTATATATAACAAAAAGGGAGCTTATGGATTAATTAGCCACCTGCCTGTGTTCTAAGAGACCTTATAAGACAAGGTTCCTGATTCAAATTCTGAGGCCATGAACTTCCTCTTGCACAGGGCTGTTCTTCACCAAGGCAAATATTTTATATGTCAGACCTCTAGATCTCTACCTTTAAAGAAATATATATGCTGAATTTACAAAGTTGTCAGAATGCAGGCAAATCCAAGTAATTTTTTCTACACATATTTCCTTCCAGTATGTTACTCATATATACCAAGCAGAAGCTAAATTTATCTACCTCTCCCAGCTAAGCCATCTGTTGCATGTAAACATCAGTGATGCATGTATCTAGGTGATTATGGCTCTCAAAAATATCTGACAACCAAGGGATATTAAACTTTAGGTGGTTCTTCTGATGTTACAGTGGATAGGTGAAAAGGTCTTAGTGTCAGGGTGGATGTGTAATAGGCTTAGCAGTAAAGATGGAAAAACTGAAAATAGAAGAAAAATATAGGTTTCATGAAAGGAAACGTACATCAATGCAGGTGCAAGGAATGAAATTTTAAGTGTCCATTAAATAGAAGAAAATCGATCTAAAGTTATTCATTGGAAACAAATATAATTTTCCCAAAGTCCAAGTTCATATACACAAATCTTGTCATTGTAAGCCCTTCAGGAAATATGAATGTTCACAGTAAACACATTTAATAGATAAATCTCTAATAAATAATAGTCCAATTAAATATTATTTTGCAGTATTCTTTTACCAAACATTCAGCGAATGTAAATTATTTATTGAAAATTACAGCAATGGTGAAATCAACATTGTCTTTAACTTAAGGGTATTACAAACTTGCCTATTAATTTCAGTGAAGTTTCTTTCCTCTGTAAAGTATCAGATGAGACTCTGCTCTGTACTGCATTAGAGAGGGTGACAAGAGTGGGAATAGTAAATCAATTTGCATAGAATATCACCCTCACTTGTTCATGTATATATATACATATATAATAAGAACAAAAACAGAACAGGGAAAACAAAAGGTTAATACAAGAAAAGATAGAGAAGACTGAGGAAGAGCAGAAGATATAAATGCTTGAAAAGAATTTAAAAACTAGGAGAAACAAGTAAAAATAAAAAATAGTATTGATACAGGAGCAAGAGCTGAAGAGACGGAATGAGGGGATGAGAAGAGAGGGCAAAGAGAGAAAAATGTGATTGTGAAAAAAGGAACCGAAGGGACTGTATGTAAAGGGGTGGGGTTGGTGGTAGGGAGGGCAGAGGAATCGGAAAGGAGAATCACACTCATAAGTGAAATAAATAGGTCACAGATGTGTAAATATCACATCTGTTCTCTGGTATGAGAAACTGAAGAAGTGAATGAGGTCTAGAATGTATGATGGATATTGTGAAATAGAAAATACTCAAAGGGAAACATGGAGGAGGTGTGAGTAATGAGGGGTAAAGAAAAAATGTGATGGAATAAAAAAAAGGGAAACAAAACATGTATCTAGGGGGAGGGGATTGTGGGGTGGGTAAGGGAATGGAAAAAATGACAATTAAATTGTGTCATATACTGGTACAAATTCTCAATATTGAGTGTGATCATGATATGATGCGTACATACAATGTACCAATAAAGATAAAATTTTTTCTAAAAAAGGAGAATCAAGATATACCATGTACAGGTACAAATTTTCAGTGATGAATGTGGTCATAATGTATATCTAAAATGTACCAATAGACACAATAAACTAAAAACAGATCATGGAATACAGTGTAATGTTTGAATATATGCATTCAATATTGCCTACTTAAATTAAGACACTAGAGAAAAAATGCAAAAATTAAGAAGAGAAAAAGGAGTGCCGGGTGTGGTGGCTCACGCCTGTAATCCCAGCACTCGGGAGGCAGAGACAGGCAGATTGCTGAGTTCGAGGCTTGCCTGGGCTATACAGTGAGCTCAGGGCCAGCCTGAACTACAAAGTGAGACCCTGTCTCAAAAAAAAAAAAAAAGAGAGAGAGAGAGAGAGAGAGAAAACAAAACAAAGAATCAAACCAAAATCTGGAAGGAACTCTGATCAAATGTTATAGCCAGAGAACACATAGGCAATTCCCATGTGCATGCTATGCCATAAAGCCCCAGTTAGTCATTCTGCATTTTCTGGCAGTCACAGCAATCGCCTCTGCATTTGTACTGGCCTGCCTGGAGGAGGTGAGTGGTGTCAGTTTCTTTAGGCCTTTCTCCAGAGTGCAAGCTGTGATTACAGAGCATTTAACTGCAAGGTTTTGTCTTTGTCTGGGGACCCAACCACCTCAATTATTTTAAGATGAAGTCAGTGTGAAATAATTTCCTTGACACCGAGTGATCTCTCTCCATCTTCTACCAATGACATACCACTCCTGCTTCTCCTTATGTCAGGGAAACATGTGTTCTTGTTTCAGATTTTTTTCTGACTAGTTTGACACCAATTCTCTGCCCCAGCCTGTCCTGCTTTTCCCTTTATGTTCAAATCCCAAGCTGACCCTCTGTCAAGAATTCCCCTTCCCACCAGCAGAATTTCATGCGGTCCCTGGGCTGCTTCAGGAACCCTCTCCTCTTGGCCATTGTGATGATTTTTCACATTTTCCTTTCAACTCAGGTTTTTCCATTCTCTATGGAAATAACAGAAATAGCTCCGTCTGGACCAGTTGCTCAGTCCCACCCTTTCCCCTCTGGCTCCACATTTGTGTTGAGTCCCTGCTGGTGTGCTTGGCAAGACCCTTTAGTCATTTTCACTTTTTCTATCCCTAAAGTGAGAGGCTTCCCTTGCCCTGGAGAGAATGCCACCAGGACACAGCATTCCCAGTGTTTGGGGAGATGATGATTTCTGCAGTCTCTCCCAGACTGATTTCTGCCATGCCAGTTTGGTGTCTCAGACTGTTTTGCATACTACATTGATAGCAGCTGACCAGTGTGAGCAGGGACGGGGTGCTATGGGTCAGTTGTGCCAACACCACGTTCCCTTTTCAGTGATCCAGATTTTTGGTTTGATCTACACATATCTTTCATGATGATTTTCTCTTTTTTTAAATTGATTTTATTGAATCCTAATGGGCTTCCCTTTGTAGGTGATTTTATGTGCAAATGGAGACACATGGAGGATATATTAATAAGTGAAATAAATAGATCACAGATAGGCAAATTCCGGATCTTCTCTTTGACATGAACACCTGTAGATGCAAATGAGCTCTAGAAAGTATGACAGCTTTTATAGAGCAGAAAATTTCCATAGGAAATTTGGTGTGGGAATGTAATGAGGGGAAGGAATAAACATGATTCAGAAAGAAAATAAAAGAGTATGTATAAAGGGGGTGGGGAGGTGTGGGTGGGTAGGGATATGGGTAAAAATGAGAATTAACTTGTGTCATATACTGGTACAAATTCCCCAATGTTATATGTGATTGTGAGATGTATATAAATTGTACCAATAAAGAATTCAATTAAAAATTGATTTTATTGGTACACTTTATAAACATGACATGATCACAATCAACATTGAGAATTTGTACCAGTACAAGACATGACTTAATTCTCATTTTTTCCCTTCTCAGTGCTTTTTTTCCCCCTCCATTTCAGAATGGCTGTATTTTCAGTGAATCCTTTCTGACTCTCTCCAGTGCAACAGCTCTAGTCAGCCATGTTGGATCTCAATCCACGTGAGTTTCAATGTGGACTCTAGTTTAGGCTAGTTTGCCAATAAAAGTGTAAAGTGTGTTGGTCTCATAACTTTCAAGCCATTATGATAAGTGAAATGCAAATATGTTATGCATAGCCAGCCAAAGAAGTTGGATATTTTGTGCTTTTAAGCTCATTCGTCATACAATTACTTGTCAGAAAATGTATAGTTCACAACAAAAAGTTGCCAACAATATTGCAGACAGTTTCAGAAATGCTAATTCCAGCCTGATTTAATGGAATGCTCTTTTATAATTAATAGTACATAAACTATATTTTATGGAGATTTAATTGTATTCAATTATTTAATTGCATTTAATGAATATTAGGCAGTTTAACCAACAGTTAACTAACATGAGCCTGACTGCATGGCTCCAGGCGATGAAGAGCAACTTTATTCTTGCTCACAAGAAATTTACCATTTTCTCTCAGAAAGTTGAATCTCCTTCCTGTTCTTTCCCCTCAAGCTTATGGGTACATTTTAGGGATACACTATGATCACATTCATCATTGGGAATTTCTACCTATACATGATGCATCTTGGCTCTTCTTTTAAAATGTATTTTAATCTTTATTGGTACATTGTATATACACATCATGATCACACTCAGTATTGAGAATTTGTACCAGTATATGACACAGTTTAATTCTTGTTTTTTTTCTGTTCCCCTACCCACCCCACAACCCCCACCCCCTAAATACATAAGCTTTGTTTCCCTTTTTATTACCATCATATTTTTTCTTTACCCCTCATTGCTCACCCCTCCACCACATTTCCCTTTGAATATTTCTATTTCATAATACCCATTGTACATTCTAGAACTTTTATCCTATTCCCCTTCCTTGCCTTCCACCCTTCCAACCCTCCCTATTTATAAGGTTTTGTTTCCATTTTTTCCTTCTTATAATTTTTTCTTTCCCCCACCCCCATCGCTAGCTCCCTTTCCACCTTAGACCTTTCCTTCCTATTTTACACTATTTTACATTTTCATCCTCATTTACACTTTCAGTTTCTCACACAGGAGAAACAATTCATTATTTATACATGTGTGTCCCATTTATTTTGCTTGAACATAGTCTCAATATGCATCCACTTAGCTATAAATGTCCCTAGCTTATTATTCTTTATGGACCAGAGATGTAGATAAGCAGCACATCTGCATGGTGAGTGCAAGGTCCTGAGTTTTATTCCTGGTATTGGAAAAAACAAAAAATTCCACCACTAAATGAGATAAATAATTTTGAATTTTAGGTTATTTATACAATTTTTATAGTAAATTCTTAAAAGAAGACTGTGAGAAAGATCTTGAAAGCAATGCTCTTGTACAGATTTCAATTCCCTCACTTGTCTTCAAGAGCAATGTTCTTTACTAGAATGAGACGATTGGCTAGGGGCCAAATTTATGCATTTATATTTCTAATGGAAAATTCATTAACACAAACCACTTGTTAATGGCTGCACCTGCAGCTTTTCCCTGTAAGTGTTTAGTAGGGTTATGCAATGAGGCAGCATTTGATTATGCTTGACACTTCAGACATTAGTCTTGCTAGAAGCATTGCTTAAAATGCATAGCCAAAAGTGATGGTGAGATGCTACAGAATGTGAGAGATACATGAATTTGTAAACTCATAATTTTCATAAATGATTAAACACTCTAACATGAGCTTCAAAATTCAGAACCATTTCACTGTAATTATGGTCTTCACATAAAACAAATTTCTAATTAATAAAAGTAATAAAGGGCTGGAGGGTTAGCTCAATGGTTCTGGCGCCTGCCTCGCAAGCGCAAGGTCCTGAGTTCAATCCCGGTAACCACATACAATGCTGGGCATGAAGACTCACGCCCACCAGCAATCAATGCCACATACCACAGTGCTGGGCGTGGTGGCTCACGCCTATAATCCCAGCACTCGGGGGCAGAGACAGGAGGATTGCTGAGTTCGGGGTTTGCCTGGGCTACACAGTGAGCTCAGAGCCAGCCTGAACTACAAAGTGAGACCCTGTCTCAATAAATAAATACATACATACATACATACATACATAATAAAGACATATGTATACATGCATAAATATATATAATTTTTCTCTTGCTCACGTACTTAGCCAAGTATATTATCTGCTGTAATACTTGAATAAATGTATTCATTCAGTCAACTGAATGTCACATCTTACTGCTAAGTACTACCAAGGATATACAGTAATCACTGAGTAACTTTTAAGTTCTCAAAGAACTTAACATCCACCCAACTCTGATAGAATGCAAGTGTAAGATCGTTTAAGCCACAGTAGATTCATTGCGAGCTCAGAAAGTAAAAAGATCACAAGTGGATGCCTGGGGAAACGTTTAATGGAAGAGGAGCTGCTCAGCTAGGCCGTGCGGACTATGCTGAGTATCATTTTCCCTTTTCCCTTGGTGATCAGGAATGGAACAGCAGTCAAGATGAAAAGATGTTGGAAGCAGCAGGAATGAAAAAGGATGGCTTTTGTAAAAATTGGTTTTCCATAAAGTGAACAAGTTTCAGTATGACTTCTTAAGAAGATTCCAAGGACACAATTCTAAAATTCAGGGCCAAGGGGACTTCGAGATTGTTGTGAATTTTCAACTTATGCTGCATATTTAAACAGTAGGATAATTGTTTTAGGAATGCTTTAAGTGAGATATGTGACTGTAAAATGACTAGTTATTAAAGAAATTATTAAGAAGTAAAATGTATTATGACAATAATGTTTATTAAAAACAATGCATCCCTGAAAGTGTCCATGAATTATAACTGAGAGGGAAAACACAGCTGATTCTACATGAAGAAGGAGTTGGCAGAAACAGGGAGGACATAGGCAATGGTAACAAAAGTGATCCACTTTCTTCGTGGAGACCCACAGATCAGTGTTCCAGGGATCAGAGTAAACAGAGGCTCAGACAGAAGTGAGATGACATGCACTAGTCCATGTGCTAAAACAAGGCATAGCAATAAAGACAAGGTGTCCTCCTTGAAGAGGCTACACAGTAGAAGACGTGGTTTGAGCACATGGTATAGAGAGTAGAACACAACCCTAGTGTAAACAAGGCATTACTTTATTATTCACTTAAGGAATATTTATTTAATATTTACTATGTAGGTACAAAGCAGTAACCAAGACAGTGTCCTCAATCTTGTAAAACTTATAAATTTGTCACTTGTAGTTGAGTGAAGTCAACAAACCCTGATATTGCTGGGTGTGTTGGCACACACTTGTAATCCCAGCACTCGAGGCAGAGGCAGGTTCAAGGCAAGGCAGCACGATTTGTATAGTTAGACCCCATCTGAAAGAAGCCAAAAAAAAAATTATGCTGATATCCAGACTCAGATGTGTGGATCCTAATCCAACTGATTCACATGGAATGATAGACATTAGCATGATTTTGCAAAGCTCCATTGGTGAATCCAGTGTTGAATTGGAACCGATAGCCAGTCTGGAGATCAGTTAAGTTAGGTTGTGTTCTGTTATTGAAAAACATAACAGTCAAGTCCCAGTGGATCAAAAACAAACATGCTTATTTCTCATTCATGCTTCTCATCCACTACACGGCTGCAGAGCTGCTCTGTTTGTAACATTCATGCTGATGGAGCAACTGTCACTACAGATGTTACCAGTTACTATCCAAGAAGAAAAGAGAGCCCTGGAAGCTCTCACTCACCCCAGGAAATAAATATTTCAATCCTAAAGTGACATACATCACTTATAGTCACAGAGCTTTGTCAGAACTTGTCCCATGAGATTGCTCATCCACATGGGAATGTGGAAGTGTCTTTCTTCCATGTTACAGAATGTAGAGAAAGCCATCAGTAACTTTTGGCCAGTATCAAGGGTAGCCATTAGTAAAACGCATTAAGGATAACCATTTTTAACTAGGATTCATAAAAGTTATTATTCACAATCACTAAAGATGGCCATTTTTGACCAACATCTAGGGTAACAATAGTAACCAGTACTCTGCTCTGTATCAAAGGTAACCACTGTTAGCCAGTGTATTAAGGATAGGCAATGTTATCCAGCATTTGGATGACCACTGTGAACCAGCATTAAGAATAAAGATTACTGGGCCAGAGATTTAGCTCAGTGGTTCCAGCGCCTGCCTCGCAAGGCAAGGCCCTGAGTTGGATCCCAGTAACCACATACAGTGCTGGGCGTGGTGACTCACGCCCACCAGCATTCGATACCACATACCACAAGTGCTGGGCATGGTGGCTCACACCTGTCATACCAGCACTTGGGAGGCAGAGACAGGAGGATTGCTGAGTTCCAGGCTTGCCTGGGCTACGTAGTGAGCTGAGGGCCAGCCTGAACTACAAAGCAAGACCCTGTCTCAAAAAAAAAAAAAATAAAATAAAATAAAGATTACCTTGCCCAGTATTAGGGTAGTTTGCTATTGACCATGCTGAGGATTGAAACTAAGCATTTCAGGCTAAGGAGACTGGATTTTAAATCTATGGACTCTGTGGAGCCCATCCTCTCTAGTCAACCTCTCCATCTTTGCGATATTGCATAGCTTCTCTCAGCCCACACTGACCACCTAGGAAGTGTGAGGTAACTCTTTCATGTATTCTCATAGCTTCATGAGTTCAATTCTACCATGCTGGATGAAGTCTTAAAATCTACTTGTGTTTCTGAAGACAGGAACTATGGCTTGCCTTGACATTTTCAGTCTGGAGTAGAGTCTTGGATATGGTTTGGGTTCAAGAGATTTTTGTTGAACTGATGAACTAAGGCAGTTCCTAAAATGAGCTCCAAGATGAAGGAGCAACTTCTCACAACCAGGTTTTAAACTACTCTGTCTTACCTTCAACAAAGTAGGCTTGCTTCTCTGTCTTGCACAGGGATTCAAATGCTGAGATTGATTTCCACTTAAATCCTTCAAAGTGATACCTCAACTCACATGTAGGTAGAAATTGACTTACTGAGTTAAGCTTCTTGTGTCAGTGTGAGGGGACTAATTCCAAACAGCAACAGAGACACCCACCTTTTCAGGAAACACAATCTTAGAGACTCGTTCATCATAAATGCTAGTCATTTGCCACTTTTCCCAGTGGGACCATGTTTTGTCACAAATGATAGCACAGGAAAACCCGCTGTGAAAGACTAATGTTGTTTTCAGGTTCTCTCTTGAATTCTGCCTCCTTGCCTGTCTCTCTGTGTGTCTCTGTCTCTCTGACTCCCACTGTCTTTGTGCAGCTGTGCCCCTCTGTCTCAGACTCCCCATTCTAATGTTTCCTCCCTGCATCTGTGTGGGCCTCTTTCCACAATCCCTCTTCTTAATGCCTCATTAACCAGATAACTGTGATGACTGCTTTAAGGATATATTTTATCTTCCATCTCTACCTAGATAATAGAGTAAAAACTAAGGAAATTGCTCTCAATGGGAACAAAACTCATTTATTACCAATAAACAGCAGCTGCTGATGGTTAATAAAAATGTTGTCCCTCTGCACATCACATTGAAATATCCATGCAAAACTATATTAACATTAGAGAGTGTTACTCCAAAAATTCTTGATAAACAGAAGTGGGTATAGAGGCTTATGGGGATATTAAATGAGCAAAAATGGTATTTTTTAAACTTAAAAACTAAAAATAGATATCTCACCTCTGAGATTCTAGTGGTGGGGCTTTAATCAAATTAGATAATATTTAAGTATTTGTAGTCTAACAGAAAAATCAGGCTAAAGACATAAATTTAGACTGTGTATATGGTTCAATTCACCTCCACTTGTGTAGTTCATACATTTAAATCCAATTTGTACCTAACAAGGAAATCCATGCATAAGAATCCAGTGAATAAATTAATAGACACTGACTTCATATTTGTATCTATTCCAAATGGGGATTATTTGAGTTTATTTTTTTTAAAAATCTATAGTCTTTTCAATTTTTTTTGTTTTTTAATTAGAAATTAGACTTACAGCCTGGGCATTTAACTCAGTGGTTCCGGTGCCTGCTTGGCAAGCTGAGTTCGATCCCCAGTACCAAAAAGAAAAAAAAAAAAAACAAATTAGACTTCCAGCCCAAGCCAAAATAAGGACGCAGTCTTGAACAGGATCTCTGTGGAGAACACTGGCAAATCCTACGAGGAATGAACATGCATCTCCGGCCATGACAAAACCATCTTCCAAGCGAATGTTCTTTTGTCTCTCCAGCACATTCACCATCTCCGAATAACATCACCGCCCTGTTTCTTTTAAGAACTGCTTCCTTTACTTCACATGCAGTTTCTTTTGGGCCACCATGTCTTTATATCACCCTGTTCCCAAAGCTAAAATTTGTCCACAAGTGGGCAATGGATCCAAGGCAGGCTAACACAAGTTCCTCCTGACGACTTCCCTAATGGGCACAAAAGACAAAGTTCCAGATTTGATGGAGAGCGCTAGAGGACATGATACTCAGGAGAAATTGGCAGTGTGTTTCCTGGCTTGAGACAAAGCTGATTGTTACAGACTAGGTAAAATCAACAGGCAGAGATAAAAGAGGAAGAAAGAATTTAAACTGTTTGTAGTGAGCTCTGTCAACATTTCACCCCAAGTCGTCTGACAAACACTTTAACCATTTCTGGCCACCTCTTTCCCTAGCTTCTGTGCACTTTAGTTTCTAGTGGTCTATACTTATGACCCTTTTGGGTGCCATCCTTGGAGCTGCTAGAGCTTCTTTCTTCTGACACTTGGAGTCAGAAGTGTCTGGGGTTGTTTTCCTGGGACAGGGATGGGATTTATGAATATGTAACTGGTGTAGGTGGAGGAAAACCAAGCCCCATTTCCTCCAATCAGAGGAAACTGAGTTGTAACTTACACTTCAGATCTCTCTTTTGGGCTCAGGGTGAGGCTGGGACTTGGTTGAAAGCTTTGTTTGGCTTCACCTTCTCTGTCTTGCTTCTCGCTCACCTGTATTTGTTTGAGGAACACTACAAACACAAAATTAGTGCTCAGCTGAGCTGCTGGTCTCACTTACCCCTGTGTCTGTTCAATATACAACCCAAATTTACTTTCTAAGATGTCTAGTTGTCTTTTCTTTTTATTTCATTTTTATTTTGAATCATAAACTGACAAATTATTGTTGTGTATATTTATGGGGTACATAATGATGCTATGATTTATAAATACAATATGGAATAATTAATCCAAGCTAATCAATGTTCTATCACTTCAAATACTTGTCATTTCATGATTAGAATATGTGAAAATTACTCTCCTTTTAACACTGTTACAGCTTCAGAAGCCGAAGGGGACCTGGCTACTTCAACAGCAGAGACATCCAGTTCAATACTTTATGATATAATCCAAAATGATTGTCTTATGTGATACACTGATATGAACAAAACATTTGTGAGCTTGACTAAATAAATGCTCTAGCTGATTTTTGATTTTTAGAGTTGATTAGTCAACTCCATGAAAAAGATCAAACCAATTTGTATATCTAGGTACAGTCATATTTACTGCTTAACATCCTTTGATACAGCACAATATAGGAGACTTGGCTCTGTTGATCCATGTACTTTTACAGAAATTAGTGTACCAGAATACTGAGCAAGATATTAATAACATTTCCAATTTTATTATGATTATAGGCAACATGTGATTTGCAATGAATTTTAAAGGCCCTGGAGACGTTTACTGATGCTAATTATAAGAAACATTTTGACAGGCACCATCTGGAGCAATGCTTAAGTGAATATAAGCTGCTAAAAATGAGTTTAATATGATAACCAGTTTATTGGGCAGGTTACAGAAATATCTCTCTACAACTATTCATCAGGGATTGAGTCATTTGCTCAAACTTTTCTAACATTTCCCCTTCTAGTTTGAAAGGAGAAAATACAATCACCAAAGATCCAACCTAAATGAGTTATAGATTTGGGACTAATTGGTGCCCTGATTAAATCTATTCAACCATGACCATGTTGTAAAGTAGAAACAAAAATGGGGCCCTGGCAGGAAAGTCCATAATTACTATGACAAAGAAATAGTAATCTCAGTGCCAAATGAAAAATGGAAGTATTTTACATTTTCCTGAGAAAGGAGATTCCATTAAATTGGCTTCTACTCATGTGATTAATCTGTAAATGTTATTAAATATTAAATTTAATATTGGAAGTGGAGCTTGTGCATCATTTATGTGTAATTGTTAACCATTAACTTTATCCACTAACTTTAAAATAATCAAACGACAGCATGAGTACAGTGCCGTTCATGAACAAGCTTCACCATTTCTAACTTTCAAGTATGCACACTCTATTTCCTATAAGATTGGTAGCAGAAGTATACATGTGAGAATGATAGTGTCCATCTTTACTACTTTATATAGTTAATATGATTAACTTAGAAGAAACTCTCTCCCAGCAAAGCAGATTTCAGGTATTTAGCTAATGACTACTCTACGTTTCACTTGAAAAACAAATATATACTTTGCCTTCGTATAAAGTAATGGTATAGAACACCAAAGCTGATGAGACAGGACCTGACCCACCTACCCTTGGTGAAGGTCACAGGACAGGATTGGAAACAGCTGAGACAGCTGAACAATATCAATGTAATATGTGATATATATGATAGCAAATAGATAAAATATCATACATATGTATGTATGAGATCTTAAGACATCTTGATTGGAAGGAAAAGGGAAAGGTATAGGAGATGAAACAGAAGACTTTAAGAAGGATAAAGCTTAACAAATCCTTGCAATTTGAATTTGACCTGAAAGGAACAGCAAGATTTTTAGATACAAAGTAAAAATGAAAATTCACAATGCAAGACAACTACATAAGCAAAAACATGTAGATATGGAAATATATTAGGCAAAGATTGAGAAACTCAAGTAGTTGTTTATTGGAGACTGATAAAGATTCAGACTCCCTGTAATTTGGCAGGTGGGTGCAGAGTGAGGCAAACAAGATCAACAAATTTGCAAAGTAAATTTGGGGATTGTGTCCCATGATGAACACTAGCAGAAGAGTCCATTGATCAGGAGAGATCTCCTGTGCCATTTGAGGACCTGGCGTGCATTCAGGGAAGGAGGCAATTCAATCCTGATGCTGAGTGACTATGTGGTAGAGGAGGAGTTTGCATACCTTTGTGATACTTGGGAACTTCTGGGTTTAGAGCCCCATCCTGATACCACCTGCCATCAAGAATAGAGCGCCTAATATACAAACATAAAGGCAGTCTAGACTAGTGTCTAGACAAAGTTTAGATGAGTGTCTGGGCAGAACAGATCTTACTGAGTAAAAGAATTCAGAAGTACATCTCAGTAATATTCAAAACCATAAAGTTGTAAAAGTAACATGCATGATAATCCTCAAAAGTTTGAAGTTGTTACCTATTCTTCTATGTTTATATTCTAAATACCTTATGATCCAAATCTTCCTCAGAATTTAACTGAGAGTTATTAGGGGTCTCCTACATGCAGACACTAGCAAAACACTGCCTACTATACCCTTGAAGAAGAACATGCTAGAACATACTGGAAACCATAGGATAAAACTGGTACATTCTCTTAAATGTCAGTTTTACTTGATGGAAAATCTTTGAAGATATTTCTATAATAAGACAGTAGTGAATGTAATATGCACTTATATGTAAAATTCACTTGACATTTCATGATAAAACAAGACACTTCAAAGCAGATTTGAGCTTTTGGTGGGAACCTTGCACTCTTCCTGTCATTAAAGGAATATTAATGGAGTTATTTGAAAAGAATTTCAATATTTAATCCTAACCAATGTATTACACTCTCTACTTTACACTTGTAGAGGTTGTGGTTCACTGAAGTTATTAATTTACCAAAAATGTTACAGCTTCCTTAATTAGAAATTTTCCACTGATGTTTAAATCTGAGCTAGAACAGAAAGCAATGTAACATAAGAAGAGGGCCAGCCTTAGCCTGTCAGTGTAGATTATTATATATTAGCACTGTCATTTCCAACTGTCATCTTATTCCACTGTTTCTGTCTAAAACAATAAAAACTTTTAAAATTCTATGTTCCAGATGTCCTAAAACCTGAAAATGTTCAAAGTTTCTTATACAGAACTATGTCTGTTTAAGATTTTTCCTAAACTTTGAGTTGTCTTTAGAAAGCAGAGCTTAACTGCTACTATATGGATGTCAAATTTTCATCATTAATTTTCTTTTCCAGAAGAGGTTAAGTGATGAGCTTATGCACACACAACTCACAAGAGTCCACCTAATTTTAGAAGGCTCATAAGTGACTGATATAACAAGGCAACCCCTCCCAGGAGCTGTGGACCACAAATGGAGCCCCACATGTAAGAACTGCTACAAAGAAAAATGCCATCTCAAGGCCCTGGTGGTTTTCATCTTTTTCACTCAGAACAAGGCAGCACCAGTCAAATGAAATGTGATTAGTTTTTGGTAACTATCACTGTAGTTGTTGACCTATGGGTTGGTTCAGGAATGTACATAACTTATTGTCATTTGTGTTTAAAAATTCATATCCAGGGCCGGAGATTTAACTCAGTGGTTCCGGCGCCTGCCTCACAAGCGCAAGGTCCTGAGTTCGATCCCGGTAACCACATACAATGCTAGGCGTGGTGACTCGCGCCCACCAACAATCAATCAGCAATCAGCACCACATACCACAGTGCCGGGCATGGTGGCTCACGCCTGTCATCCCAGCACTCGGGAGGCAGAGACAAGAGGATTGCTGAGTTCCAGGCTTGCCTGGGCTACATAGTGAGCTGAGGGGCAGCCTGAACTACAAAGCAAGACCCTTTCTCAAAAAAAAAAAAATTCATATCCACTCTAGTATCTAAAAAGGCTGAAAGAGTGTTCGCTTCGGCAGCACATATACTAAAAAGGCTGAAAAACAAAAACAACAACAAAAATAAACAAACATGTACCAAACACCTTTGATGCTATGATTCCAAGTACAATGAAGTCCCTGCCAACTGTACAAGCTCATAGGAGATAAGGGAAACAGGAGGGACATAGATCCATTCTTTTCATAGACTTTTGAGCATAAGAATATGGCTGAGGGCATATGATGCTGTCTGGATTTCATAGCTCCTGTTGTAGTTTCCCAATTTCTGAACTGCAGTCACACTGGTATATGATATTACATCATTCTACAAGAGGGTTTCCTGATTTTGATCACTCTAATGAGTCCAATAATTCATAAGCTACTAGTTTTCTATATTAAGTCTATTTCTATTTGACATACTTGGAGAGGTTCCTCTCAGGGGACATGATGGAAATTATATCTGTAGTGGCACCATGAGTTGTGATTAGAAAAATCAAGGCTTAAAAACCAAATGCAAGGGCCTAAAAGTTGTAAAGATGGGTGAGTATATCTTCTTTAGTTTTTTTTAATTGAATTCTTTATTGGTACAATTTATATACATCTCAAAATCACATATAACATTGGGAAATTTGTACCAGTATATGCCACAAGTTAATTCTCATTTTTACCCATATCTCTACCCACTCCCCACTCCTCCCCCCTTATACATGCTCTTTTATTTTCTTTCTGTATCATATTTATTCCTTCCCCTCATCACA
>PVIC010029449.1:0-22525 GCA_004025085.1 Thryonomys swinderianus
AATAATACTATTTTGTTGAGCTATGGAAATTGTGTTCCCTAATATGAATAATTTGCTAATTTTTACTCTTCTCTTTTTTTTAGTTAAGAAAGTGTGTATTCTGGATACCAATTTATCATAGTATCTATTTTCATTCAGCTTTTGGCTTTACTTCTTGTTTTAAATTTTTATCTTTATTGGTGTATTGTATATACATACCATATCATGATCATGCTCAATATTGGGAATTTGTATCACTACATGACACAATTTAATTCTAATTTTTTCTGTTCCCCTACCCACCCCACAACCGCCCACCCCCTAAACACATAAGTTTTGTTTCCCTTTTTTATTACCATCACATTTATTTCTTTACCCCTCATGATGGAAGTGTAATGTGGCTTTACTTGTTAATGTTTTTCTTCTATTTTAACTTCTGCAAACATAGTCTGATTTATCATATATGTGGTTTGCATTTCTTGTAGAAATCTTCATAATGACATTGTGATTTGGCTTCGATCATATTCTTCTAGAAATTTTCGAGTAGCTTCTTCATATTTGAAGTCACATGTCTGATGTTGCCTCTCATGTATGGTGTTAGGCCATTATTCATTTCCTGAACATACCATTCAGCCAACAATTACTAGGTAATTGTGTTGGTCACTTTATCTATAGTGACTCATTTTATAGGACCATGTGGCACACCTATAGGAGCTGCCTTCTAGCTCTCTACTTTATTTCAACTGGTTTGTCTCATCATTTCTGAAGACATCTGTGTGTTAATTAAAACAAGTCTCAAAATCTGATAAGTCAGGTTTGTGGGCTTCATTTTTATTTTCAGTTGCATTTTGGGTATTTTTTTTAATCTTTCATGTGAATGTCAAAATTGGCTTTCAGTTCACATGCCCACTTTGGGAAGCTTGAATGACATTACCCTGGACTTCTAGATCTATTTGGGGAAGTTAACCTTTTAGTAATGGTGAATCTTCATAGTCATTAACATCTTATATATTTCAAAGTACTTGGACTTCTTTAATAGCTCAATCACATGTATAATTTTCTACCTAAGTATTTACGTCTTATAATTTAACCTGCTATTTTAATCGCATATATATTCTTCTATTTAAAAGTCAGTTTGTTACTGGTAATTAAATGGAAAGCTATTTGAATTATGGCTAAACCGAGCTAAGCACCACTATGAACACAAATATTTCAATGTACCTCACATTCTTGCACGAAAATAATTCATGGTCTTCTATTCTATTTTTTTCCCCATACTGGGGATTGAACTTGGGACCTTGTGCGTATAAGGTTGGAGAAGTACCACTTGAGCTAAATCACAGCCCTCTAATTTTCTACTTTGTACATTTTTAAATCCTCCAATAAATGTTAACATGTGAATGAACATAGAAGTTATAGTTTTATTTTTTATGTGCCAAGATTGCTTCTAAATGTTCAAATATGGTTGTAAAAACATTTTTTTTTTTTTTGAGACAGGGTCTTGCTTTGTAGTTCAGGCTAGCTCTGAGCTCACTATGTAGCCCAGGCAAGCCTCAAACTCAACAATCCTCCTGTCTCTGCCTCCTGAGTGCTGGGATTACAGGCCTGAGCTACCACGCCCGGCACTGTGATATGTGGTGCTGATTGCTGGTTGATTGCTGGTGGGCCTGAGTCATCACGCCCATCATTGTATGTGGTTACCGGGGATTGAACTCAGGGCCTTGCACTTGTGAGGCAGGCACCAGAACCACTGACCTAACCCTCCGGCCCTAAAAACAAATTTTTATTCATTTGTTTGTTTGTTTATTTGCACTACCAGGGATCAAACTCAGGTCCCTGTGCAATACCTATTGAGCTAAATCCCTGGCCCTAAGTTTTTATCTTTTTTTGTTTGTTTGCTTTTTTGAGACAGAGTCTTACTTTGTAGTTCAGGCTGGCCCTGAGATCACTATGTAACCTAGGCAATCCTGGAACTCAGCAATCCTCCTGCTTCAGCCTCCTGATGCTGGGATTACAGGCATGAGCCACCCGACCTGGCATTGATGTATGTGGTACTGATTGCTGGTGGGCATGTTATTGTATGTGGTTACTGAACCAGGGACTTTGCCTTTGCTAGGCAGGTGCCAGAACCACCAAGCTAAATCTCTGGCCCTAAGTTTTACATTTTTAAAAACTAGCTCTATTAAGTAATATATTTCTGAAAATTATGTTTCTCTTTATAATAATATATTTACTTATTATAAATTTTACATTTGCTATTTTAGTTCTAATCCTACTCAAACATATTTTATAAATAATTTCTTTTTTATCAATATTTGTTAATATTTGTAAACCTCATCTGTGTCACTTGAATACACCAGATTTTAAATTTATTTGATCCTACCTATTGTGATGTTAGTGTTTTCTTCTAATTTCTAACATACAGAAATACTATAAAATTCTAGGTGCATTATTTTCACCCTATATACAAGAACTTTTATTTTCTTTCAGAATCATATTTATCCCTTCCTCTCAATACATTCTCACACCAAATTTCCTTTGGAGATTTCCCATTGTACAAAAACTGTCATACTTTCTAGAGCTCATTTGCATCTACAGGTGCTCATATCAAAGAGAAGGTCCAGTATTTGCCTATCTGTGATCTATTTATTTCACTAATTAGTGTGTCCTCCAGGTGTATCCATTTGCACATAAATTAATCAATCTTGTCATTCTTTATGGCAGAATAATACTCCATTTTATTAAAAAAAAACATATCTTCTTTATCCACTCTCCAGTTGATGGGCATTTGGGTTGTTTCCAAGACTGAGCTATCACGAACTGAGCTGCTATGGACAAGGGTGTACATCTGTCTTTCCGATGTGATTTTTAAAATTCTATAGGACTCTGAAAAACGAGATAGAAAAGGAGATCAGAACGTGGAAAGACATTCCTTGTTCCTGGGTTGGAAGAACCAACATCGTCAAAATGGCTACACTCCCACAACTCATATACAAATTCAATGCAATTGCAATTGAAATTCCAACACCATACTTCAGAGAGCTAGAGAAAATAACACAAAAATTCATCTGGAACCACAAGAAACCTAGAATAGCAAAAGCAATTCTATGCAACCACAACATGGCAGGGGTTATTACAATCCCCAACTTGAAACTCTACTATAAAGCCACTGTGATAAAAACTGCATGGTACTGGCTAAATAACACACCCAAGGACCAGTGGAATAGATTAGAAGATCCAGACACAACCCCGGATACACTAAGCCACCGTATCTTTGACAAAGGAACCAAACATCCCCAATGGAAGAAAGACAGCCTCTTTAACAAATGGTGCTGGAAAAACTGGGCTTTAACCTGCCAAAAACTAAAGCTAGACCTATCTCTTTCACTGTGCACAAAACTAAATTCACAGTGGATATGAGACTTAAAAATCAAAACAGAAACAATAAGCCTGCTGGAAAACAGATTAGGTAAAACTCTTGGAGACGTTGGCTTAGGCAGAGACTTTATGAATAAAACCTGTATAGCACAAGAACTAGCAGAAACAATCAACAAATGGGATCTCATCCTACTGAAAAGCTTTTGTACAGCAAAAGAAGTCACTGGCACTGCTAAAAGACAACCAACAACATGGGATAAATTCTTTACTAGCTGTTTATCAGACAAAGGGTTATTATCTACACTATATAAAGAACTCAAACAAATCAGCCTCCCGAAATTTAAAGACATAATTCAAAAATGGGCATCTGAAATGAACAGACACTTCTCAGAGGCAGAAGTCAAAGCAGCTAAGAAACATATGAAGAAATGTTCAATATCACTGTTCATTCAAGAGACGCAAATGAAAACAACACTGAGATTTCATCTCATTCCACAAAGAATGGCTGTGATTACAAAATCAACCAACAATCAATGCTGGCAAGGCTGTGGGAAGAAAGGAACCCTTCTCCACTGTTGGTGGGATTGCAGACTTGTGTAACCGTTGTGGAGATCTGTGTGGAGATTTCTCAGAAAACTCGGACTAAGGGTCCCATTTGACCCTGCAATATATTTTAATATGACTTTGTTTAATGTCTTCATTTTCTTTGTAGTATCTTTTTTCAGGTTTATTATGTTTTAATTTATATAAATATGACAATGATGTTAAAATAAATTAATAGTGATTACAAGCAGGACTATTATAAAGAGTAAAATTGAAGTGACTTATTAAATGGCTTAGTAGGATTATTATAAATTTATCCATGATGAGAAGTTTTATGCATTTTTTAGAGATAGGGCAGAGTTACTGTGTACTTAATAGAAAAATCTTAATATTAATACTTCTAAGGCTTCCTCACTGTGGATAGTGAATGTGTGATTTTGTTGCTTTCAGGTTTTCTTTTACTTTAGCATTCTCTCACCTTAACATTACATCATTTCAACTGTTTTTAATTTGGTACTGAAATTAGATTCATAATATTTTAATCAGAAGGCACTTACTCTGGACACATTTCATAACTGTGATGAATAAGTTTAACTTTTAAAATAGTCAGCAGAATTTTCTAGATTAAAAACTGTTTTTTTATAAAATGGAGTATTATTCTGCCATAAAGAATGACAAGATTGATTCATTTATGTGCAAATTGATACACGTGGAGGACACGCTAATGAGTGAAATAAATAGATCACAGATAAGCAAATACCAGATCTTCTCTTTGATATGAGCACCTGTAGATACAAATGAGCTCTAGAAAGTATGATAGCTTTTGTAGAATGGGAAATTTCCAAAGGAAATGTGGTGTGGGAATGTATTGAGGGGAAGGAATAAATATGATTCTGAAAGAAAATAAAAGTGCAAGTATATAGGGGGTGGGGAGGTGTGGGTAGATGGGGATATGGGCAAAAATGAGAATTAACTTGTGTCATATATTGATGCAAATTCCCCAGTGTTATGTGTGATTGTGAGATGTATAGAAATTGTACCAATAAAGAATTCAATTTTTAAAAAAACTTAAAAATCACTATTTCCACAATACTTGGGTGACTGAGATGTGGTACTTATGTTCAGGGAAGCTCAGTTTCCCTAATTTTAAAACAGAAGTATCGTCAACATTATCATTATAATGTGGTTGAGAAATAATTCTGTCTTAATAAAATATATGTTTATTATTTTTATTCTATTTTTAAATGTAAAATAATGCTTTCTTAAGCTAATTAATGAAATAAGGAGCTGAGGTTATATATTTCACATCGCAACAAGGTTATAGAATAAAATTCTATCACTAAACGGTATTGTTTTTTTTTTACTGGGAATAATTTTGAACCCAGAAACACTCTGGAAGTTAATAAACCTCAGATATAGTCTCTGTGAGCAGTTAGTCATATGACCCAAGTCTTTTTTTCACTATTTACTTCATCTTTTTCATTAGTAAAATGAGGGCATTTGACTGCTTTTTGGAGAACTTATTTAAAATGCTTTGTTATTCTAATTTTTAAAAATTGAATTTTCTATTGATACATTTTATATACAGCTCACAATCACACTTAACAATGGGGAATTTCTACCAGTATATGATATGTTAATTTTCGTTTTTACCCATATCCCTACCCACCCCACAACCTACACCCCCTATAATCATGTTCTTTCTTTTTCTTTTCAAATCATATTATTCTTTCCCCTCATTACTTTTCCCTCCCTCATTCCCTTTGACTATTTCCTATTTCACAGTATCTACCATACATTCTAGAACTCATTTCTATCAACAGGTTTCATACCAGAGAAAAGATATGGTATTTATATATTTGTGTTCTATTTATTTCACTTACTATTGTGTCCTCGAGGTATGTCCATTTGCACATAAATGAATGAAACTTGCCATTCTTATGGCAGAATAATACTCCATTTTATTAAAAAAAAACATATTTGGCTTCCCTGGTCTCCAGTTGATGGGAATCTGTGTTGTTTCAAAAATTGGGCTATCACGAACTGAGCTGCTATGTACATGGGTGCACTTATGTCTTTAAGACATGATTTTTTTAATTCCTTTGAGTATATTCCTAACAGGAGAATAGTAGGGTCAAATGGGACCTCTAATCCTAGTTTTCTGAGGAATCTCCATACTGATCTCCACAATGGTTGCACAAGTCTACAATCCCACCAGCAATGGAGAAGCTTCCTTTCTCCTCACAGCTTCACCAGCATGTAACACTCGCTAATTTTGCAAGAGCAGTCATTCTTTGTGGAGTGAGATGAAATCTCAGTATTGTATTCACCTGCATCTCTCACATAACCAGTGATACTGAACATTTCTTCATATGCTTCCTGGCTGCTTTTATTTCTGCCTCTGAGAAGTGTCTGTCTATTTCAGATGCCCATTTTTGAATTGGGTCTTTAAACTTAGGGGAACTGATTTGTTTAAGCTCTTTATATATTCTAGATAGTAACCTTTTTTCTGAGAAACACCTAGTAAAGATTAATTCCCATGTTGTTGGTTGTCATGTGGCTGTGCCAGTGGTTGAGTAGGATGAGATACCATTTGTTGATTGTTTCTGCTAGTTCTTGTGCTATAGAGGTTTTGTTCATAAAGTCTCTACCCTAAGCCAATGCCTCCAAGGGTTCTACCTAACCTGTTTTGCAGTAGGCTTATTGTTTATGTTTTAATGTTTAGGTATCTAATCCACTGTAATTTTAGTTTAGTACACGGTGAAGGAGATAGGTCTATCTTTAGCTTTTGGCAGTTAAAGCTCAGTTTTTCCAGCACCATTTGTTAAAGAGGCTGTCTTTCTTCCATTGAGGATGTTTGGTTCCTTTGTCAAAGATAAGGTGGCTCAGTGTATCTGGAATTGTTTCTGGATCTTCTAATCTATTCCACTGGTCCTTGGGTCTGTTACTTTGCCAGTACCATGCAGTTTTTTTTTTTTTATCACAGTGTCTTCAGAGTACAGTTTTAAGTTGGGAATCATAATACCCCTTGCCATGTCCTATTTGCTTAGAAATGCTTTTGCTATTCTAGGTCTGTTGTGGTTCCAGATGGATTTTTGGACTATTTTCCCCTAGCTCTGTGAAGTATTGTGTTGGGATTTCAATCATTATTCTCATTTAAAGAAAGTTATCTAAAACTTTTGATTTTGAAAGTTATGGAGATAAGCTAAATAAGTAAGGATTTAGGATAAGGATAAGATGATTGTGATATAAAGTAACATTGTAACAGATTGTATTGATGTTTCAAAATTACAGCTTGCAGTTTTAAGTATTTCCAGTGTCATCTGGCTATGAATTATTGTTTTGACCTAGAAAAATATTTTTCACATATAAACTTTCATTCTCCTGGTGATTCCTTCCTTGAACATGCACATTAACTACAAATAGAACATTAACACTAAAAACTGCTTAAAATATAGAGAAAAATCAAAGGTATATTATGTTATCTCTGTCTTACATTTTCCCTATATTTAATGTTGTTGCATAGACTTATACCACAGAATATTGAAAAACAAGGCTCATTTTAAGTTATTGATAAATGCTTATATACAGTTAATATATTGTATTTGAAATTGCTCAGATATTTTTATGGTTGTGTTTTAGAAAGAAGTCCTACAAGAAAAACTTGTATTGACCATCATTTCCACACTAAATGAGTATATAGTTGAAAAAATACTGTTTAGAAAAATTGAACATGATAAATTAACACAAGGCCCAGACATTGTAGATTCTGGCAGCATTTTATATTTTGAAATGTAAAAGATATGATGATACAATGTAAAATAAGATGAGGACATGGAGAATAATATGCTAGGTTCTCATGAAATTACAAGTGGATTTAACTTGATCCATTAACTCCATTTCTGGCTATTTGTTAAACGAATTTAAATCTGATCCTCAAAGGAATATAAACATTCTAATGTTTATTGGAAGAGCTTTAATAGTCAATATGTACAAAGAACCTCAATATGAATGGAGAGTAGGATATGAGAAATGAATATTCTATATGTATCATGGGGTAATATAGAGGCTTAAATGAGAGTTTTGTGGGTGATTTAAAATGACAGTTGCACAGCAGAATGAATCTAATAGTGTTTTACTGTGTATTTAAAATGTAGATTTATATTAGTGTATTTTATAATTTTCCAAAGTGGTAAACAAGATGTTGATCAGTATGAACATAACCTGGAAGTGCTAGTTTGCTTTTTAATGAAGTAATAAAACCTAAAATTAGGGAAGAAAGTTATGCACTTAGTTGAAATGGCTTCTCTTTTTAAAAAAAAATATATGTTATTTTCTCTAAAAAATTAGACAATTTTGTCCGAATAATGGGAAAGGTGATACTGATACATCATAAGGTAATTAGTAATTTAAATGTAAGTCACACACAGGCAAACAGTTAATACATCTCAAGCTTCTCACTGATAAGCTTTCAAATTTTTCAAATGTGCATTTGCCTTTTAATATATGTTTATATATGTATGATGTTTATATACTATACATAATGTTTATGTAATATATAATATGTAATGTTTATATGTTTCAATGATGTGTGTGTGAAAAGAAAAAAAGTATTCACTTAAGATACACAATTTAAAAAATGATTTGCATTATTATGTAAAAGTCACCCACCCCTCAAATAAACATCCCATTAGTTTCTTAGTGTCTAATAATTCAATAGTATATTTGCAAATTTTTGCTTAAATTGATGCTGGCCAAGTGCTCCCAGAGGTATCGTCCCAATCCCTGATAAATTAATAAATCTATAGAAAATAGGAATCCTCAATAAGATCTTAGTTCAAAGTATTTCTTTCCACTTCAGAACTGCATATGTTGATATAAAGAGAAAACGGAGCAACCCAAATACTCCTGGCTGAAGATATGCTGCTTTTCAAGTTACTTTCAGTGACCTTGTTAGAAGTTGCTTGCTAAGGGTGCATTGAGTTGACTTTGCTGATTGCCTCACACTCTAAATTCTCGGAAGGACAGAGCTCAGACTCTGTAACTCTCCGAACATATATTATGTGTATAATGAACTGTGGAGGTAGCAGCAACAGATTCTCCACTGAAAATAATAAGAGGTTTTTGCTAAAGAAAGGTCACTGAAGCCTGTGAAGGCATGGGTAAGAAATGGAAGGTATTCTGCTGTTGAAATTTGCTAGGATGGAACAGCCCTAGACAGTGAATAGAAATACTGATAGGCTTATATAAATGAGTGAACGAAATGAAAGTAAGAAAAAAAGAAAAAAATCTTATGTGATTTAAAAATATACTTTCTACTCTTTGTTTTGAAGGTTTTATTTAACAATTACAAAAATAGAAAGGTAGTCATTGCTTTAAGACAAAAAGTATTCATATTAATGATAGAGTGCTGAATTTTCCCTGTGACCTTTTTGGAGGAAGAAATGTTTAGTCTAACTGAAAGTGTTTTAGTAGCTTTAGTGTGTGTTACAAATTTTTACTTGGGTTCTTATGATACTGTAAGAGAATGTTACTCCTTGGAAATACAAAAGGCACAACTTATGCATTCAAAAAGCTCAAGACTATAAAGGGAAGAATTGTGTCTGGAAAAAAATTGAACGAGGAGATCTTGACATGACTTCATCTTTTGAGGGGAGATTCCACTATAGTTATGGGGGTTTCATGAAAGAAGTGGCCTAAGAGCAGAATTTTGCAGTTGTGTGCTGAATTTGATTCCCTTTGGATTACCATGAAATTCTCAAGTATGATAGATAACAGAACAAACTGAAACAGAATCAGACTTTTATTATTCAGGTTTTTTTTGTGTGTGTTGTTGTTAAAACACCAAGCAAATTTTATTGTGCAGTCCTGATAATTATTTATGGAATCCCAATTTAAGAATCAATGTACAGGGCTGGAGATTAGCTTAGTTGTTCCAGCACTTGCCTAACAAGTGCAAGGTCCCTAATTCGATACCCACTAATTACATATTACAAAACTGGTCATGGTGACTCGTGTCCACCAGTAATCAGTACCACATACTGCAGTGATATATGTGGTGCCTTACATCTGTAATCCCAGCACTCCAGAGGCAAAAGTAGGAGGATTGCTGAGTTCCATGTTTGCCTGGGGAAAATAGTGAGTGTTCAGGGCCAGCCTGATAGGTCCTTTCAAATAAATAAATAAATAAATAAATAAATAAATAAATAAATAAATAAATAAATAAATTCCAACTTTTTTATTCAGCTATTTTTTTAATTTGAATCTTTATTGGTACATTATATATACATATCGTGATGACATACAATTTTGAGAATTTGTACCAGTATATGACACAATTTAATTCTTATTTATTGTTATTTTTAACAAAATACCTTCAAAATTAGGTATTGTTTCCAAATGTGAGAAAATAGAAGTACGACATGAACCATTGATGTAAAACATGTCAGCAGAAATCACTGATTCCATTTTATAATACAAGTATTCTGTATTATTTTAATTTTTACCAAGCCATTTTTGAGATATTTAGTAATAATGGGATAAATATAGCAGCATGTTTTTCCTGTTTTTTTACCATGAATATGCATTTCTGTGAAGCATCTTGTTCGATAATGCTAACAAAATGAAACTAAATAGTAAATCATAGACTATGAACTATAGACATTTCAAGATTATAGACCTTATAACTGTAAATCAAGGTCACACATAATCCAATGCACTCAACATTTTAGACAGCTCCAACTAAGCAAACTGTCTGGATGGAATAGCATCATAGATGACAATCAGTGAGCATTCCTAAATAGAAGAATCTTTCCATTTCCGTGCAACTTTTGCCTACCTGTTATCCTGAAAGTTAACTGTATGTGTTAGCATAGAGTGATGTTGAGTGTAAACAAAATCTTAAGAATGATATAATAACGTTTTTACAATATGAACCATTTTTATGACTCCCTGGACAAAAATCTCTTAATTAGGAAAAGTGCGGCGCTTTAATGATTTACAATATTTTGTTAAATGGAAGCAAAGAACTCCTCGAGGGGAACTGTAGTGTGCATTAATAGTATTCTTGAAGTCAGAATAACTGCTGATATCATTTTGATTATATGACACAGGAGTTCTCCCTGGCTTCTTTAAGAACAAGGGAAATGAAAATGTGAAAATAGATTGAATCTTTAAATATACCATTAATGAACCACATCCAAAATGATAATCTCTAAGGAAGTAGATAAAAATTCCCCAGAGCTAGTCATGGATCAAAAACAAATGGATGTTTTAGTAGAAAAAGATACAGAAATGTGAAAATTGACAATCTTAACTGGTAATTTCAACATTTCTTTTACAATAAAATATGGAATGTGTAGGTAAAATATAATGTAAAACATTTGATCAACATGAGGAACTTCACACAGTTAACGTTTATAATTACCTATACTCAACAAATGCAGACTTTATGGTATTTTTTACATGTGTATTACTGGGTCATTAAACAGATCTTGCTAAATACCATACTAAAATCATGCAGAGTATATCTTATGACCGCAAAGGAATTAAGTGAAAATGATTAAATGTGAATTTTATGCACACATTTCATTGGGTTAAACATATACCCAAAGTAAATATAACATTACATAGAAATTCCAAAAATAGAATTGATTCTGTAGATATATTGTATTTGTGACTAAAGGTAACAAAAACTGCATTACATTATTTCTAACTTTAAAAAATAAAGTTTGAGGGCCAGAGATTTAGCTCAGTGGTTCCAGTGCCTGCCTCGCAAGCGCAAGGCCCTGAGTTCTATCTAGGTAACCACATACAATACTGGGCGTAGTGGCTCACGTCTATAATCCCAGCACTCAGGAGGCAGAAACAGGAGAATTGCTGAGTTCGAGGTTTGCCTGGGCTCCATGGTGAGCTCAGGGCTAGCTGGAACTACAAAGCAAGACCCTGTCTCAAATGAAGGAAGGAAGGAAGGAAGGAAGGAAGGAAGGAAGGAAGGAAGGAAGGAAGGAAGGAAGGAAGGAAGGAAGGAAGGAAGGAAGGAAAAATAAAGTTTGAAGAGAGAAAGAATTTACTAATATGATCCTGGCAAAATAAATCATGTTACATAAAATGACATAATAAAATACTAAGAAACTTTTGAAATTATCAGTGTTGTAGATGTGGAAATATGCTGTGCTATCTAGTGTTAAAGGAAAAGTCCATACCAGTAAGCACTACACTGTCATTTTTAGAATAAGGAAAATGATCTCCCTAAAGTAAGAAAAAGTAGGTATTATTTAAATATTTCTGGAATTATGGATTGCAAAATAAAATTTTAAAGGCAAAACATAGTTACTTTTACTACTGTCTATGAAAATGGAGGATCCCAGGAAATTCTAAAATATGGAGAATGACAGCCAGCTTTACACACTTGTTAACTTACTCGTTTCATATCAGGGTTGGAAGTCTTTACTCAAATTTAGTCTAACTCTTCTAATTAGAAACTACTCTAAATTAGAAGACTATTTTCTAGGACATCATTTTTCACATTTTAGGTATAATATTTTTATTTTAATATTTTTAATGGAGCTTATTGGTAGATTTTACATGAACCTTATGCTCACATGTAATATTAAAAATGTGTACCTGTACATGATAGAGCTTGACTCTGACTGTTCCCTTTCCTCTGCTTATTACACCATCCACTAACCCCTATATGCATAAGGTTTATTTCTATTATTTTTCTTTTTACCATGAAATTTTTTGTCTTTCCCTTCTATACTTTGCTGTACATCTCTTTTCCTTTCAAAGATTTTCTTCTAATTTCACAGTATCTATCATACATTCTGGACATAATTTACTCATTTAGTTTCTCATACTAAAAAATGATACAGTACATACACATCTGTGTCTTATTTGTTTCACTTATGAGTAGTCCTTAAGGTATATCCATTTAAGTATGTCTCTAATTAGTCAGTCCTTATAGGTAACGATCCATTTTACACACACACACACACACACACACACACACACACACACACACACATATTCTTTATTGAACCTCCAGTTGATGGGAATTTGGGCTGTTTCCAAGACTTAGCTATTACAAACTGAGCTAATATAACCATAAGTGCACACAGGTTGCTATACTATGATTCTTTTCATTCTTTTGTGTATATACCTAGCAAGGAAATAACAGGGTCAAATGAGAGTGTAATCCTAGTTCACTGGGAATCTCCACATGGATCTTCACAATAGTTGCAATAGTTTACATTTCCACCAACAATGGAGAAAGATTCCTTTCTCCGTAGAGCCCTACCAGCATATGGTTGATTTTTTTGGTAGCAGCCATTCTTTCTGGAATGAAATGCAATCCAATGTTGTTTTCATCTGCAGCTCTTGAATGACAAGTGATGTTGAACCTTTTTTTTTTAATGTTTCTACTCACCTGTACTTCTTCATTTGAAAAATGTCTGTATATTTCAGATGCCTATAGTTGAACTGTGTATTGAAATTTGGAAAGGCTGAGTATTAAAACTCTTTATCTTTTCTAGGTAATGGTCCTTTGTCTGAGGAACAGTTGGTAATTATTTTTGTTTCCAACTTATAGGTTGTCTTTTCACTCTGCTGGTGGTTTCTCTTGCTGCATAGAAACTTTTTAATAAGTTGAGATCCCAGTTGTTGATTCCTTGTGCTATTGCCATGCTGCTGAGCTTTTGTTCAAATCTTTTTAAACCTTTTCCTAAGCCAATGTCTTTAGGAGTTCTACCTAACATTTATTCCACCAGGTTTAGTGTTTCTGTTTTAATGCTTAGATCTTTGATTCACTTTGATTTTAGTTTGGTGTGTGGTGTGAGACATAGATCTAGCTTTAAATTTTGGCAGGTCAAAACCCACTTGTTCTTGCACTGTTGACTAGGGAGGCTATCTTTCCTACATTGAGGATATTTGACTCCTTTGTCAAAAATGAGGTGGCTTAGTACATCTGGAGTTTTTTATGTGTGCTCTAGTCTTTTCCATTGATCCATGGGTCTGCTCCTTTGTGAGTAACAACCTGTTTTGATCACAGTGGCTTTGAAGTGTACACTCAAGTCATGGATCGTGATACCCCTTACCTTTTCCTTGTTGCCTAGAATTGGTTTTCTAGGTCTCTTGTCATTTCAGATAAAGTTTTGGATTATTTGATATAGATTTGTGAAATATGCTGCTGAGATTTCATTCAGGATTGCCTCGTATCTACACATTAGTTTTGGCAGTAGGGCCATTTTGATGATATTGGTTTTTCCTATCCAGAAACAAGGGATGTCTTTCCATTTTCTGATATTATCTTCAATCTCCTTTTTCAGAGTGCTGCAGTTTCAAGGTAGAGGTCTTTCATATCTTTTGTTAGACTGATTACCAAATATTTCATTTGGGGGGGGGTGGTTTTTAAAAAAGAGTTTGAAGAGTTTGAAAAGTTTGAAAGAGTTTGAAAAGTAGGTGCATTTCCGGCGGACTGAAGGCAGCGGCCCGCAGACCCGGCAACTGCAGGGGGCCCCGCCTGTGAAGGCAGCGGCCCGAGGACCCGGCGGCTGTGGGGGCCCCACCTGTGCTTTTCCGGCAGATTGAAGGCCGCCCACCGGGCCACTGTATCCCAGGGCTGTGCAGTGAGGAGTCAGACATAGAGGTAACTCATAAGCTCAAAGTCTCCAGAATAGAATGTAACAAACCTTTTTATCTTATTTACTGTTTAATACTGTTTTTGGCATTTATTGTATTACGGAAACAAACATGATGTGATTGTTCTGCTCAGATACCTCCCAGGATGTGTCAGGAGTGAGAACTCTCAAGGGTCATTACAGATTCAAGGAGAACCCCCCAGGAAAGTGCTACATCCAAAGGGTCCCAGATAATAGAAAGAGACCTGCAACAAACATTGCCCTGTCATCAAAGAAGAGCATTAATAACAACAAAAGAGTAGAAATGAGAAAATACACAAAAAAAACAGACACAAAGATCACTACCACAGGGAAATTCAGAGAAAAGGGAAATAGGGCAAACTGAAACTCAAACACCAGGACTCTTGGAGATGGTAACTAAAGCAGATCTAGTAAAATGGAAATCAGAACTCATCTTTGAGATCAAAGCAGAGATAGTGTCCTCAGTGAAAGACATCATTAAAGAAGAGATCAGCGAGATGATAGAATCCAAGTTAGCAGAAGCAATGGAACCTTTTAAACAGCTTCAAGCAGAGCTCCAGGGAATGAGGAAGGAGAATGAAAGCTTGCGCAGCAGGATGAATGAAGCAGAGAACCGAATCTCAGACCTAGAGGACAGCCTAGCAGCCAATGAGCAGAAAAGGTATAATCTATGGAAAAGAGCAAGGGACCATAAGAAATCAATTCAACAGCTTCTAGATGACTCAAAGAAAGATAAATAAGACTGATTGGAGTCACTGAGGAAGCAAGAGACATTGTAAAAGACATAAAAAAGCTACTGTCAGAGACAGCAAAAGAAAATTTTACAGGAAAAGATATAGACATACAGATAAATGAGGCCTATTGGACTCCAAAACACCGTGACATAAAAATATCTACACCTAGACACATAATTATCAAGGTTCCAGATATACAACAAAAGAATGAAATAATGAAAGCAGTGAGAGAAAGGAAGAAAATCAGCTACAAAGGGAAGCCCATTAGGATCACAGCAGACTTTTCAACACAAACACTCAGTGCAAGGAGAGCATGGAGGGAAGTATTTCAAGCATTGCAGGAAAACAACCTCCAACCTAGACTGTTGTATCCTGCAAAACTATCTTTCAGAATAGACAGTGAAATAAGATACTTCCATGATAAAGAACACCTGAAAAACTTCACAAGCACAAAACCTGCACTCCAAAACATCCTAAAGAACATCTTCAAATAAAACAGAAAATTCCATACCTATGAGACCCAGAAGAGTGAATTCATCGGGGCAAACAAGAAACTAAATAGAAAAGGGGAAAAGCAAAGAAGAAACGAACTGAGAACAGGGAAACATGGCAGCTCTGAATATGTCCATATCAGTCATAATCATTAATGTCAATGGCCTCAGTGGGCCAATTAAAAGACACAGACTAGCAGATTGGATCAAGAAACAAGATCCTACAATCTGCTATATACAGGAAACATACCTAATTCAGAAGGAAACCCATAGACAGAAAATAAAAGGTTGGAAAACAATCCTTCATGTCACAGGAAAATGAAAAAAGCAGGAGTGGCTATCTTGTTTGCAGATAAAAGAAATTTCAAACCCAAACTGATTAAAAGAGATAAAGAAGGTCACTATTTTCTCATACAAGGAACTATCCAAGAGAAAGAAATAATAATCATAAATATTTATGCACCAAACTCTAACACACCCAACTATATAAAATAAAAATTACTGGACATGAAGAGCCAGTTATCCATGAATACAATAGTCATAGGGGATTTTAATACTCCATTGTCACAAATTGACAGATCAACTGATCAAAGAATCAATAAGGAAATACTTGAGCTAAATCAAACTTTGGAGCAAATAGACTTATTAGATGCCTACAGAATTTTTCACCCTTCAAAGCGAGAATATACCTTCTTCTCAGCTGCTCATGGATCATTCTCCAAAATAGTTCACATTCTAGTCCATAGAACAAGTTTAAGTAGATGCAAAGGAATTGAAGTTATCCCCTGCATACTATCAGACCATAGTGCCTTGAAACTGGAGCTGAACAGCAGAAGAAATTCCAAGATCCTCACAAACACATGGAAATTGAACAACACTCTGTAACCAACCAATGGGCCACAAAAGAAATTAAAGAAAAAATTAAACAGTTCCTACAACTAAATGACAATGCCAGCAGAACATACAGGAATTTATGGGACACAATGAAAGCAGTTCTGCGAGGGAAATTCATAGCAGTGAATGCCTACACTCGGAAAATAGAGTAAACTGAAATAAACAATCTAATGATGAACCTCAGACAGCTAGAAAAAGAGGAGCAAAACAAACCCAAAGCACATACTAGAGAGGAAATTATAAGGATCACAGCAGAAATTAATGCAGTAGAGACAAAGAGAACAATACAAAGAATCAATGAATCAAAGAGTTGGTTCTTTGAATGGATAAATAAGATCGACAGAACCTTAAGCCAACCTTATCAAACAAAGGAAGGAAAAGGCTCAAATCCATGCTATAAGGAATGAAAATGGGGAAATCAGCACAGACCCAGAAGAAGTCCAAAGGATCAAAAACACATATTTTGAAAATCTATACTCCAAGAAGATGGAAAATCTAGAAGAAATGGATAGATTCCTAGACTCATATGAACTTCCAAAGCTGAATGAAGAGGATATAAAAATGTTAAACAACCCGATATCAATCTGGGAAATTGAAAATGTAATAAAAAACCTACCAACAAAGAAAAGCCCTGGTCCAGACGGCTTCACTGCTGAATTCTACAAAACTTTTAAAGAAGAGTTAATACCAGTGCTTCTCAATCTCTTTAAAGAAATTGAAAGGGAAGCAGTACTCCCCAAATAATTCCTTGAAGCAACCATCACCTTGATTCCAAAGGCAGCGAAAGGTCCCACAAAAAAAGAAAACTACAGGCCAATCTCTCTAATGAACATTGATGCAAAAATCCTCAATAAGATACTTGCAAAAAGAATACAGAGAGTTATCAAGAAAATCATACACCCTGGGCCAGAGGGTTAGCTCAGTGGTTCCAGTGCCTGCCTCGCAAGCGCAAGGTCCTGAGTTTGATTCCAGTAACCACATACAATGCTGGGCGTGGAGACTCATGCTCACCAACAATCAATACCGCATGCCACAGTGCCAGGTGTGGTGGCCCACGCCTGTCATCCCAGCACTCAGGAGGCAAAGACAGGAGGATTGCTGAGTTCCAGGCTTGCCTGGGCTACATAATGAGCTCAGGGGCAGTTTGAACTACAAAGCGAGACTCTGTCTCAAAAAAAAAAAAGAAAAGAAAAGGTAATCACACACCCTGATCAAGTCGAATTTATCCCAGGGATGCAAGGCTGGTTCAACATATGTAAATCAATCAATGTAATACACTTTATTAACAGACTCAAGGACAAAAACCATATTATTATCTCAATAGACATAGAAAAATCATTTGACAAAATCCAACACACATTTATGATCAAAACCCTAAAGAGAATTGGAATTGATGGTCTTTATCTCAATTTAATACAAGCTATTTATGAGAAACCAATAGCCAGCATCATACTCAATGGGCAAAAACTGAAACCTTTTCCACTAAGGTCAGAAACGAGACAAGGATGCCCACTCTCACCACTCTTGTTCAATATAGTACTGGAAACATTAGCTATAGCAATCAGGCAGGACAAAGATATACAAGGAATAAAGATAGGAAAGGAAGAAGTTAAACTGTCATTATTTGCTGATGATATGATGCTCTATCTTGAGGATCATAAAAACTCAACCAAGAGACTGCTAGACTTAATCACCAAATTTGGTAGTGTTGCTGGATACAGGGTAAATGCTCAAAAATCAACAGCCTTTGTCTACTTAGTCTACACAAACAACAGATTCACTGAAAGAGAAATTGGGGAGTCAATCCCTTTCAGAGTAGCACTCACAAAAATGAAATATCTAGGAATCAACCTAACAAAGGAAGTGAAAGACCTCTACTCTGAAAACTATAGGACTCTGAAAACTGAGGTAGAAAAGGAAACCAGAAAGTGGAAAGATATCGCTTGTTCCTGGGTCGGGAGAACCAACATCGTCAAAATGGCTATACTCCCACAACTACTATATAGATTCAATGCAGTTCCAATTGAAATTCCAATGGTATACTTCACAGAGCTAGAAAAAATAATACAAAAATTCATCTGGAACCACAAGAAACCTAGAATAGCAAAAGCAATTCTAAGCAACCATGACATGGCAGGGGGTATTACAATTCCCAAATTAAAACTCTACTATAAAGCCGCTGTGATAAAAACTGCATGGTACTAGCAAAATAACAGACCCGAGGACCAGTGGAATAGATTAGAAGACCCAGAAACAACTCCAGATACAGTAAACCACCTTATCTTTGACAAAGGAGCCAAACATCCCCAATGGAAGAAAGACAGCCTCTTTAACAAATGTTGCTGGAAAAACTGGACTTTAGCTTGCCAAAAGTTAAAGCTAGACCTATCTCTTTCACCATGCACAAAACTAAACTCACAGTGGATATGAGACTTAAACACTAAAACAGAAACAATAAACCTGCTGGAAAACAGTCTAGGTAAAACTCTTGGAGACATTGGCTTAGGCAGAGACTATGAATAAAACCTCTATAGCACAAGAACTAGCAGAAAGAATCAACAAATGGGATTTCATTCTACTGAAAAGCTTCTGCACAGCCAAAGAAGTCGCTGGCACTGCTAGAAGACAACCAACAACATGGGAAAAAATCTTTACTAGCTGTGTATCAGACAAAGGGCTACTACCTACAATATATAAAGAACTCAAACAGATCAGCCTCCCCAAATTTAAAGACCCAATTCAAAAATGGGCATCTGAAATGAACAGACACTTCTCAGAGGCAGAAGTCAAAGCAGCCAAGAAACATATGAAGAAATGTTCAACATCACTGGTAATTCGAGAGATGAAAATGAAAACAACATTGAGATTTCATCTCACTCCACTAAGAATGGCCACAATCACAAAATCAACCAACAAAAAATGCTGGCATGACTGTGGGGAGAAAGGAGCCCTTCTCCACTGTTGGTGGGATTGCAGACTTGTGCAATCATTGTGGATGTCTGTGTGGAGATTTCTCAGAAACCTAGGACTAGGGGTCCCATGTGACCCTGCTCTCCCCCTGCTAGGAATATACCCAAAAGAATTTAAAAACTCACATTGGAAAGACAGATGTACACCATTGTTCATAGCAGCTCAGTTCGTGATAGCTCAATCTTGGAAACAACCCAAATGTCCATCAACTGGAGAGTGGATACAGAAGATGTGTTTTTTTTTTTATAAAATGGAGTATTACTCTGCTATAAAGAATGACAAGATACGTCCATTTAGGTGCAAATGGAGACACCTGGAGGATATACTAATAAGTGAAATCAATAGATCACAGATAGACAATTTCCAGATCTTCTCTTTGGCATGAACACCTGTAGATGCAAATGAGCTCTAGAAAATAGGACAGCTTTTTATAGAGTGGAATATTTCTATAGGAATCTTGGTGTGGGAATGTGATTAGGGGAAGGAATAAATATGATACAGAAAGAAAATAAAAGAACATGTATAAAGGGGGGGAGGAGGGTTGGGTGGGTAGGGATATGGGTAAAAATGAGAATTTACTCATGTCATATACTGGTACAAATTCCCCAGTGCTATATGTGATATTGAAATGTATATAAATTGTACCAATAAAGAATTCAATTAAAAAATAAAAAAATAAATAAAGAGTTTGAAAAGTAGTAGCATTAGCTCTTCACTAAATTTGTTGTAGAATTCAGCGGTGAAGCCAGCAAGACCCAGACATTAATTTGTTAATAGGTTTTTAATTACATTTTCAATTTCATTGATTGATATATGAATGTTTAGGATTTTTATATCTTTTTTGTTCACCATTGGAAGTTCATATGTGTCTAGGAATCTTTCTGTTTCTTTTTCCTTTTCCATCTTTTTGGAGTACAGGTTTTTGAAGTAGGTGTTGAATGTCCTCTGGATTTCTGCTAGATCTATTGGATTTCACACATTTCATTCATAATTGCATGGAATTGGGTCTTTTCCTCCCTTTGTTTCATAAATTTAGCTAAAGGTTTTTCAGTTTTGTTTATCCTTTCAAAGAATAAACCCTTCATTGATTTTTTTTGTCTTATTCTCTTAGATTCTGTTACACTATTATCTGCTCTGATCCTTATAATTTCCTCCCCAGTATGAGTGTTGGGTTTGTCTTGCTCCTATTTTTCTAATAGCTTGAGTTTCAGCATTAAATTATTTATTTGAGCTTGCCCTATTTCTGTACCAACATTGACTGCTATTAATTTTCCTCATAGCGATATTTTCATCATGTCCCATAGATTTTGGTATGTTGTACTAGCATTACCATTTTTAATTGAATTATTTATTGATACATTTTATATACATTTCACAATCACACATAACATTGGGGAATTTGCACCAATATATGACACCAGTTAATTCTCATTTTTACCCATATCTCTACCCACCCACACCTCCCCACCCCCTATATACATGTTTTATTTTCTTTCAGAATCATATTTATTCCTTCCCCTCATTACATTCCCACACCAAATTTCCTTTGGAAATTTCCCATTCGACAAAAACTGTCATATTTTCTAGAGCTTGTTTGCATTTACAGGTGCTCATATCAACAAGAAGATCTGGTATTTGCCTACCTGTGATCTATTTATTTCACTTATTAGTGTATCCTCCAAGTGTATCCATTTGCACATAAATGAATCAATCATGTCATTCTTTATGGCAGAATAATACTCCATTTTATTAAAAAAGAAACAACATCTTCTTTATCCAGTCTCCAGTTGATGGGCATTTGGGTTGTTTCCAAGATTGAGCTATCATGAACTGAGCTGCTATGAACAAGATTGTACATCTGTCTTTACAATGTGATTTTTAAATTCCTTTGGATATATTCCTAGCAGGAGGACAGCAGGGTCAAATGGGACCCCTAGTCCTAATTTTCTGAGAAATCTCCACACAGATCTCCACAATAGTTGCTCAAGTCTACAATCCCACCAACAGTGGGGAAGGTTTCCTTTCTCCCCACAGCCTCATCAGCGTTGATTGTTGGTTGATTTTGTAATCACAGCCATGCTTTGTGGAGTGAAATGAAATCTCAGTGTTGTTTTCATTTGCATCTCTTGAATGACCAATGATGTTGAACATTTCTTTATATACTTCTTGGCTGCTTCTGCCTCTGAGAAGTGTCTGTTCATTTCAGATGCCCATTTTTGAACTGGGTCTTTAAACTTGGGAAGGCTGATCTGTTTGAGTTCTTTATATATTGTAGATAATAGCCCTTTGTCAGATAAACAGCTAATAAAGAATTTTTCTCATGTTGTTGTTTGTCTTTTAGCAGTGCCAGTGACTTCTTTTGCTGTGCAGAAGCTTTTCAGTAGGATGAGACCCCATTTGTTGATTCTTTCTGCTAGTTCTTGTGCTATAGAGTTTCTGTGGACTAGAATATGATCTATTTTGGAGAATGATCCATAAGCAGCTGAGATGGTATATTCTCGCTTTGTAGGGTGAAAAATTCTGTAGGCATCTAATAAGTCCATGTGCTCAAAAGTTTGATTTAGCTCAAGTATTTCCTTACTGATTCTTTGTCCAGTTGATCTGTCAATTTGTGTCAGTAGAGTATTAAAGTCCCCTACTACTATTGTATTCACGGTTAACTGGCTTTTCATGTCCAGTAATGTTTGTTTTATATAGTTGGGTGCATTAGAGTTTGGTGCATAAATATTTATGATTGTTATTTGTTTCTCTTGTATAGTTCCCTGTGTAAGAATACAGTGACCTTCTTTATCTCTTTTAATCAATTTTGGTTTGACATCTATTTTATCTGCAAACAAGATAGCCACTCCTGTTTTGGTTTTTTTTTTTTTTTTTTTTT
>PVIC010029450.1:0-22527 GCA_004025085.1 Thryonomys swinderianus
GGGGGAGGGGAGGGGAGGAGAGAAGAGAAGCAATTTAGTAGGCGCGGCTAATGCTTCAGGACCTTTGGTCAAAAGGGGGACAGCCACTTTGTATGCCGGGATTTGTAGTTCCTGAAAGGTCCTTTTTAAAATGGCGGAGTTGCTAATAACGCCAAAGGGGTAGTACCCATAGGAGTGTGGGACCGTGAGGGAATTGGGCGGTGCCGGGGTTCGGCAGGCTGGAAATGAAGAGGAGGCGTTAAAATCTTCCTACAGAGAGAAGCCGGTCGCCCTGAAGTCTCGCGAGATCTTAGGGCCCAATGGAACGCAAAGCCCGGTTTATCACTAGGGGCATAACTGGGGGCGGGGCTCTGACGGGAGCTCAGTGGGAGCCGTTGGTCCTCAGCGTAACGGCATTGGAATTGAGGTGTCGTTGGGACTGTTGGACCCATAGCCATGAAGGAAGAGAAGGAACATAAACCTAAGGAGAAGCGAGTAACCCTTTTAACCCCCCCAGGGGCCTCGGCCAGTAGCTGTGGGGACAGCGCCAAAGGGGAAGACAAGCAGGACCGAAACAAGGAGAAGAAAGAGGCGCTGAGCAAGGTGCCCAGCCGGCGGTTGGCTCGGGAGAGGGCGGGACGGGTCCGCTGCTGGTGGAGGGTGGCTGCGCTCTTCCTGTCCCGAGTTCCCCTTATGACTTCACCTGAATGAAAATCACTTCGCCCTGTTTCGTACTTTTCCCTAGTGGGGTACAGGGAACAGGGACGGGTGGTGGTATCTCCAGGAGAGGGTGGTCATTTAGGGCTGTGGAAATGGTAACGGGAGGGGGAACGACAAAAAAGGGAATGATTAAGTCTGACGGGGACATTTATTACATATTGAAGGGCACACTAGGGGCGGGAGTAGTTGGGGTAGTACTGTAGTACCGGTGGTGGCGTGTAGGGGTCTGGAGAGGCAAGCGAACAGTATCCTGTTTGAGAGCATCGGGTGAATCGTTTGGGGAGAGTTTTGAAGTGTTGAAGCTGAATGGGCAATGATTTTATTTTAGGTGTGTTGAACGTGAGAGATGCTACTAAATTAATATTCCTTGGCACCCACAAAGACCAGGGTTAGCCTACTAATTTGCCAATAGGTGTGTTTAAAAGTAAAATAGTAGAAAATGTTTCATAAACCTGGTGGGCAGCAGATTAAGAGCAGACCCTGAGATTTTCCTTGGTCCAGGCTGTTGCCATTTCCAAGAGTGTTAAACACCACATTAAAAGCCAATCTTTAGAAACTGATTGCTTGATAGGAAAGAGGATTTATTTGTACTAATTTTATTTTCCTTATTCATTTCATAAGGTGGTAATTCGAAGATTACCTCCTACCTTGACCAAGGAGCAGCTTCAGGAACATCTTCAGCCTATGCCTGAGCATGATTATTTTGAATTTTTTTCTAATGATACTAGGTAAAAAAGAAAAGAAAAAAAAAGAGGGAGGGGGTAAATGAAAAAGTTTCTTCCATTTTTACCCTACTGTTTTCTGTTGGATTTTCAAGTCTGTCTCTTTAATATGTGCATACTTGTAGTTCAGCCAGACACCTGCAAACACATTTACATAATTGCTTTCCTTTCTGCAGTCTGTATCCTCATATGTATTCCAGAGCATATATCAACTTTAAAAACCAAGAGGACATTATTTTGTTCAGGGATCGGTTTGATGGTTATGTATTCCTTGACAATAAAGGTGAGTCTTTGTAACAACTAGAAAGGGAGTATATGCATTTTAAGACAATATCATCACAATGTCTTCTCCATGTTTTTCTAAAATCCTGATTGAGAAAATACATTTAAAGAGTTTTTACACTTTTGGCAAGCTTATTACAGTTTTATAAATTGACATGATTTTTCCCAGCCCTAGGGTATTTTTATTAACCCGATGTTAGTTTAATCTGATAAATGAAATTGTCAGTTTTCTTCTTTTGTGACGTTTTTGGCTGAAGATTAGATCTGCTCTTTTGACTGTTTAATTTCAGCAGCAATCCTGATAAATGACACTTTAAATTTTTATGACAAGTTTTAAATATTTACTCTTTATTCTGCTTCAAGAACCAGAATTTATTTAATTATCTATTATTATCCTTTAAGCCAACCAGTTGGAATACTATTTAACATTCTTGCTAAGTTGTATATAATTAAAATATCAAACATGATCTCTACTTAACTCACTTTTCCCTCAGTATCTTCTTGTTTGCAACATATAGCAAAAGAATGTCTAAGCTGACATTTGCCATCTTTTTTTTTTTTTTTTGAGACAATGTCTCGCTTTGTAGTTCGGGCTGGCTCTGAGCTCACTATGTAGCCTAGGCAAGCTTCAAACTCAGCAATCCTCCTGTCTCTGCCTCCCGAGTGCTGCGATGACAGGCGTGAGCCACCACACCGACACTGTGGTATGTGGTATTGATTGTTGGTGGGCGTGAGTCTCCACGCCCAGCATTGTATGTGGTTTCTGGGGATCAAACTCAGGACCTTGCACTTGCGAGGCAGGCGCTGGAACCCCTAAGCTAACCCTCCCGCCCATCTTTTTCTTTTTTTAAAAATTGATTTTATTGGCACATTTTATATACACATTGTGATCACAAATGACATTGAAAATTGTAGCAGTACATGACAAAAGACTTCTCATTTTTTTCCCAGTCCCCTGCTCTGCAAGTCCCCCACCACCTATGTACATAAGTTGTTTCCTTTTTATTTGAGACAGGGTCTCGCTTTGTAGTTCAGGCTGGCCCTGAGCTCACTATGTAGCCCAGGCAAGCCTCAAACTCTGCAGTCCTTTCTCTGCCTCCTGAGTGCTGGGATGACAGGCATGAGCCACCATGTCCAGCACTATGGTATGTGATACTGATTGCCTGTGGGCATGAGTCACCACACCCAGCATTGTATGTGGTTACTAGGATCAAACTCAGGACCTTGCACTTGTGAGGCAGGCGCCTAAATCTCTGGCCCTGTTTTCTTTTTTTTAATAATCAAATTTTTTCTGGGAAAGGTATTTTCTAATTGATCATGTCATTTGCCATCTTTTTTGGCCTTGTAATCATAGGCAAATTGTGTGGATAATTTTCTTTAGCTTTTTTCTCAGCATTACTTCAATTTGGTTATAAAATTAAACCTCAAGAAATATGCCAGTAATAGCTGAACACTTGTCACCTATGTTTCTCCAACTTTGTGTGCATGCGGGGATTTTGTGTATGTGTGTGTTGAGGATCAGTCCTCATGCATGGTAAGATTGAACCCACTACTTAGCTATACCCCTACTACATCCAACTTTATTAATCCCCAAAACCAGCTGGTTTTCACCCCCAATATTTTATTTCAGTAGTTAACAATCATTTGTTTGTTTGTTTGTTTGAGACAGGCTCTTGCTGTGTAATTCAGGCTGGCCTAAAACTCACTTCAATCCTCGTGCTTCAGCCTCTCAAGTGCTGAGATTACACTTGGTGTGTGCCACTACATCTGGCAGCAATGATTTCCTAGTTACTTAGCATAGGTATCTGAGTTGTGTTTAACTTGAATTTCTTTTTTATCCTTTATATTTAATACTGAGTCTTGCCAGTTTGTTGTTTTTTGTCTTGTTCAACTAGATGTAACTACATGTTTACACTTCATGGTTTCATCAGCTAACTACTTTTCTAAACACAGGGTTTTTTTTTTCCTATTTCCATATAATCCACTGTATTGCCCTGAAATTAATTTTTTTGAAAAGGTGATTTAAGTTATGAAAAAAGTCCAAACTCAGCCTAGTAGGCAGGATTTTCCATAGGCTGGCCTCCCTTTTCTGTATTTTTAGCCTGTCTGTCTGCAGTTTCCCTTTGCCTAAGGTTAGTTTTTCTATATCTTTCTTTTGACATGTGTCAGTATTAAGCTAATCTGATTCTCATTCATTAGGACATTTTGAATCGTGTAGTATGTGGCCTTCTGTGACTGGCTTTTTTTACTTAGCACCCTGCTTGCAAAGATCATCCATGTAGCAGGTATCATTACCTCATTCTTATTTTTTACATTTTTTGTAATTCTGGCAAAAACGTATAAAACTTATCATTTTAACCATTGTTGACTATTCAGCTCGGTAGTGTTAAGTACATCATGTTGTAGCAGAACTTTCTTCTTGCTAAACTGATACCCATGAAATAACTCCCCATCTCTCCTTACCCCCGTGCCCTGACATTATCATTTTGCTTTCTGTCTTTATGAATTTGACTACTGTAGGTACCTCACATATGTGTAATCATACAGTATCTTTTATGATTCACTTCATTGAGCATAATGCTATCAAGGTTAATGTTGTATCATGTGTCAGAATTTCCTTTTTCTCTTTGTAGTGCTAAGGATTGAATTCTTGGCCTTTGCACTGAGCTATATCTATAGTTGTTTTATTAATTTTGAGACAAGGTCCTGCTAAATTGCCCAGGTTGGACTAGAACTTGTGATCCTCCTGCCTTAATCTCCCATAATGGTAGGATTATAAGCATCCACCACCAAATCAGCAGAATTTCCATTTTATTTACTTCATTCATCTGTTGAGGAATACTTGGGTTGCTTTCCTTATTATGAATAATATTTCTAAGAATGTGGGCATGTAAATATATATTCAAATCTTTGCCTTCTTTTTTGGATATATGCCTAAAAGTGGTATTTCTAGGTTATGTGGTATTTGTTGGCACTGCAGATTCAACCCAGGACCTCAAACATGCTAAACAGGTATTCTACCACTGATCTACACACCTAGCCTCTATTTTTAATTTTGAGGAGTTTCCATAACAGCTCCACCACTTTACATTGAACAAAAAGTACACATCCAGTCTAGTTTCTCCATGTCCTTACCCAACACTTGTCTTCTGCTTTTGATGGTAGCCATCCTAACAGGTGACATTGTGGCTCTGATTTGCATTCCCCTAATGATTAGTGGATTTTGGGTATCTCTCCAAATGCTTTTTGGTTATTTATATATCATCTCTGGAGACATTTCTATTGAAGTCTTTTTTCCATTTTTTTAAAATCCTTTTTTGTTGATACAACTACATACTTATATATCCTGGACATTGCCTCTTACTAAATGGTATGTACAACATTTTTTCCCTTTCCCATGTGTTACTGTTTCACCCTATTGATTATAAACACTAATGCACAGAAGTTTTTAATTTTGGTACAGCCCATTTTGTTTTAACAGGAGGTACATTCTATTTTATTTATTTTATTTCATTATGTTTTATTGTATTGTATTGTACTGTATTATATTGTATTGTATTGTAATTTATGTTATTTTTTTGGGACAGGGTCTCGATTTGTAGTTCAGGCTGGCGCTGAGCTCACTATATAGCCCAGGCAAGCCTCAAACTCAGCAGTCCTGGTTTTGCCTCCTGAGTGCTGGGATTACAGGTGTGAGCCACCAAGCCCGGCACTGTGGTGTGTGGTACTGATCGCCTGTGGGCGTAAGTCACCACGCCCAGTATTATATGTGGTTACCAGGGATCGAACCAGGGACCTTGCTCTTGCTAGGCAGGCGCTGGAACCACTGAGCTAAGTCTCCGGCCCAAGGTACATTTTATTTTATTATAGGTATGAGCACTTAATGAAATCTCTGTTTTTTACTTTTGTTGCCTGTGTTTTTATTTTATTTATTTATTTTTTTTGAGACAGTGTCTCACTACATAGTTCAGGCTGGCCTTGACTCATTATGTAACTCAGGCCGGCCTCAAACTCAGGGTAATCCTCCTGCCTCTGCTTCCTGAGTGCTGAGATTACAGGTGTGTGCACTGCCACCACCAGGCCTGGCTACCTGGGTTTTTTGTGTCTTGGGTGTTTTTGGTTTTTGAGAGCGGGTGGGGGAGGGTGGTATCTCAGTCGCTGAGTCATGAGTTGTTCAGGCTGGGTTTGAATTTGCAAGTATGTAGCTTGGGGGGTGGGTTTTTGTTGTTGTTGTTGCTTTTGAGATAGGGTCTTGCTATATAGTTCAGGCTGGCCTTGAACTCACAGGGATCTTGCATCAGCTTCCTGAGTGCTGGGATTACGGGCCTGTGCTCCCATACCCAGTTTAGTGGTTTCATGTATATTCAGAGTTGTGCAACCATCACCACAACCTGATTGTGGGACATATTCATCACCCCAGAAAGGAATCCTTACCCATTTGTTGTCACTCCCACTCTTTACCACCACCAACACTGGACAAACCCTAATTGACAGACTGGCCTTTAACACTCTATATAGCTCAGGATGGCTAAAAACTTTGGGGTAATCCTGCCTCAGCCTCCCGAGTGCTAGGATTACAGGTAAATGAAGCCATGCCTGCCCAAAATACCACATTTTATTTATTTTTGGTTGGATTTTTTTGGTTTTTGGGTTTTTTTTAGACAAGGTCTTGCTGTGTAGCCCAGGCTGGCCTCAAACTAGTGATCTTCCTGCCTCAGCCTCCAGAGTGCAGGGATTAACAGATATGCACCACCGCACCTGGCTCATCACATTTTAGAAGTTGAATTTCAATATTTTACTTCCCTGTCCTATCTTTATTTTCTTATGTAGAGAACAAGGCCTTGTTCTGTCTCCCAGGCTGATCTTTTACTCTTGGGTTCAAGCAATACTTTTGCCTCAGTCTCTTGAATTGTTGGCACTACAGACATATACTACTTACTATACCAGCTTGCTGCTATATCTTTATGTTATCAGTCATGTTGATTATAGTTTGCCAGTATGATGTATGCCATTTGGGACACCCACTTCAAATGACTGACATCTAACCAGGCCTAGAAGACAATGGATTGGTTTTCTTGTATCCATTTAGGACATTTCTTTTATTATAGCAAGTATAGTTCTGTTTTGTTTTTTCTAAACAGGACAGGAATATCCTGCTATAGTAGAATTTGCACCTTTTCAAAAAGCTGCGAAAAAGAAGACTAAGAAAAGAGATACTAAAGTTGGGACTATCGATGATGGTACAGTATAGCTCTAGTTATATAATGATGTTGCCATCAGGTTTTAAAAAACATAATGCTTTGTGCCGGGCGTGGTGGCTCACGCCTGTAATCCCAGCACTTTGGGAGGCAGAGACGGGAGGATTGCTGAGTTCAAGGCTTGCCTGGACTACATAGTGAGCTCAGAGCCAGCCTGAGCTACAAAGCGAGACCCTGTCTCAAAAAAAAAAAAAAAACATAATGCTTTGTGAGAATTAATTATAATCCAATATTTTAGGATAGGAAATATAGAGAACAAAGTTAATAAGAAATGTTACAATGGAATCTTTGCATGGTTGTGAGAATGGAAGTGGGTTTCCTGCAGAGGTTTCTGCTCTCTTTACCTAGTAGTATTTCATTTCCCCAGCATTGAGCAATATAGCATGGACTACTGAGTAAAAACCAACCTAAATTTATTGATTAGAAGACAGTAGGGAAAAATCAAAGGTTTCAAAGTATAACAATTGTTCTTTGAAGCCTCTTAGCATTGTTAGCATTATTTGATTTTTAATTTACATTATACATAAAGAGGAAGGTTTGAACCCTGATGGAATAATTCCATACCTAAGTAACTTTCTGTAAACCAGATGAAGTGGTCAATTCTGGTTTTTAGGCTTTTAATATGTAGATAACTGCATGCAGAGTAACTAGGTTGAACAGAAATCCTGAAACTGAAAAACTGAAGTTTAAATGCCATGTAAGGTAAACCAGCTTCAGATTTTGTGATCGCTAACATTTTGTTGGACAATATGCATACCTCTTGTTATGTTCAATAAGGACTTAGCCCCAATATTTTTTATCAGAGATTGATATTTTAGAATTGTCTAATTTGAATTTCCATCATTTGTTACTGTAACAGATATTTTATTAGCCAGTGAAGAACACAGCTGTTGATGATATCACAGATTTAGATACAGAAGAGAAATCAAGTGACATCCTCAGCAATGTATGGAAATGGAGTATGATGACCTAAATGGATTTCCCTTTTTGATGTCGGAGGTCAGAGGTGTAGGAGAGAACTACAGGAATTACCCTCATGTCCAGGGCCACATCTAGGATTTACCCTAGTTTATCTTTTTGGAATGCCCGATTTTTTTTTTTTGAGACAGGGTCTCGCTTTGTAGTTCAGGCTGGCCCTGAGCTCACTATGGAGCCCAGGCAAGCTCAAACTCAGCAATCCTCCTGTCTGCCTCCCGAGGGCTGGGATTACAGGCATGAGCCACCACGTCCGGCACTGTGGTATGTGGTATTGATTGCTGGTGGTTGAGAGTCACCATGCCTACCACTGTATGTGGTGACTGGGGATCAAACTCAGTACCCTGGGCTTGCGAGGCAGGCACTGGAACCACTGAGCTAAATCTCCAGCCCCCTGGAATGCCTGATTTTCCTGTGTTGAGTGGTGTACCCATGTAAGAATTGTTTATATGCTATGCTAATATTCTCTGATGGTGCCATAGTTATAACTTCCAGTTTTCCCATAAATTTGACTCTGGATTGGAATAAAATGACTTTCAACAGCAAATTAGGTAACACCTTCTATGTGTGGTTCTAATATGTGATGTCTAATTTTTCCTGACTCCCACATTAATTAGACTGCAATAGAGGGTATCATTAATAGGAAGCAAGAGCAAGTGACCAATTAAGTGCTAGCATATCTTGTGCATTTGGTTTGTTTTTAAGTTTTTCGTGAAGTACAAAATTATTTTCTTTGGTAAATAAGTATCCTAGATAGTATTTCCTTTGTGGTTTGAAATCTATATTTTCTGGTTCCTTAAACAATTATATAGATCCAGAATATAGGAAATTTTTGGAGAGTTATGCCACAGATGAGAAAATGACATCTACTCCAGAGACACTGTTAGAAGAAATTGAAGCTAAAAATAGAGAACTAATAGGTAAGTGGGCAAAAGGAATTACAGTGATGGCTTTTTCATCAGAATCCTAAATCTCTCTCATTTTTCTCACTTGCTGGTTCTCTGACACTAGGAAGTTGCTCTCTTCCAAGATTGTTTCTTCTACTAGAATATACAGATGATAATACCTGCCTTACAGGATTTAGAGACTGCATTGATAAAGATGGGACAAACTTTCAGTGACCTACATAGTACTACACAAATGTAATATAAGTATTAAAAAGTTTAAAGATTGATGAGGCATGCTTAAACAGTGGTCTCTGAATATCAATTATTTCCTAGTAATAAGTTCATATTCCTTTTAAAAACTGACCTGAAAATATCCAAAAAGTGAAATTAGTTACTGCAAATTTAAATTGTAAGAAATGCTAGCATGGATGGTGTTTCTAATAGGTTGTCACTACTCTATCCACTCTAAACAGAAGAGTCTTTGACCCAGGATTTTCCCCCTTAAGAATTTACCCTGAGGACATGTACATTCAAAAAGATAATAAGGAGGTTTGCTGGGTGTGGTGGCTCACGCCAGCACTTGGGAGGCAGAGGCAGGAGGATTGCCGAGGCTTGCTGAGGCTTGCCTGGACTACATAGCGAGCTCAGAGCCATCCTGAACTACAAAGCGAGGCCCTGTCTCAAAAAGGAAAAAAAATAATAATAATGAGGCTAATAATATTGTTTACAATGTTGGAAAATGAACTTAAATATTTTTCTAAAGCTTTATACTCATTATGCAAAAGATAAGCCCATATCTGGTAACTTCCTTAGAGTAAATTCCCAGAAGTGGAAATTTGGGGTCAAGAAGAGTGGATATTTTTAGCCCTTTCCTCCAGTTTTTTTTCCCAGTTAAGTAACTTTATACTTCTGTCAGTAAATGTTCTCTGCACTTAATTCTTATTAACTGAAAATTACTCTTAAATATTATTTTATTACTTTAATGTTTCACTTTTTCAAAAGCATTTTTTCCTTCCCTTTTTGTTAGTATATATTTGTGATATGTAATAAATACAGTCATTGTAGCAAATTAGTACATATACATGTTGGATCTTTATCCTTAAAAAGCATTTTAACATTGTACTGTTGAAATGGAATATTGTAAAGCTTCTTAGTGAAGGTACAGTTGTGAACTTAGTATCTAAGGATGTAGTTTTTCCATCTTGGGTGGGTGGCAGGGAATGTCAGAAAGAAGAACCCTATGTAGGGCTTGATAAGTATTATTAATAATCTGTTTACATTTATGTAGCTAAAAAGACAACTCCACTATTGAGCTTCCTGAAAAACAAGCAGGTAAATCTTTTGTTTTTATAGTTTTCTATTTTTTAATTTCATTAGTTCATATCCTATAAATATTTTAAGAGCGGTGGGATCCTGGAGGAGAAATTGCTGCTTTTCCCCACAATTATTCCTTAAAGGTCTGACTGCCTTGTTTTACTCTGGCTCTCTCCTTCACTCTGTTTGTGGGACAGGAATTCACTCTGTAAACCTGGAGAGTCCTTAGCTTGTGCCAGAGATGCTCTTACTAGTTTATTAGGCTCTGGAAACATACCAAGACAGGAGAGGAAAATGGATTTTAGCAGGTTTTGACCTTCATTCTCTTTTGTTTGCTGGGTGGGGCAAAGGTTAAGGAGTTTATACAAAGTAGGAAGGAAAGATATCTAATTTAGTGGGTGCCCACTATGCCTTTGGGATTGATTAGGTTTTTGGTGATGATTATTTTATTTGAAGGCTTATGTTGATGTTTCTTTCTAGAGAATGAGAGAAGAGAAAAGGGAAGAAAGAAGGAGGCGAGAAATAGAACGAAAAAGGCAGAGAGAAGAAGAGAGAAGAAAATGGAAAGAAGAAGAGAAACGTAAAAGAAAAGATATAGAAAAGCTGAAGAAGATAGACAGAGTTCCAGAAAGGGACAAATTAAAGGATGAACCAAAGATTAAGGTGTGAATATAACCGAAATAGACTGCATGTTGCTGAAAACTGCATGTGTCTTATTTCTCTATGCATGTATCCTGTGTTTGTATAAATGAATGTTTGGTTTTTTCCCTTTTTTTGGAAGTATACAAATAAAAATTTTCATTTATAGTAACAGTATTATTCTTTAAGATTACTTTAAAAGATTAAGTAGTTTACATGATGTTAACATTCTTCAGTGTAGATCTATGTTTTTTGAAAATGTTTGAATTACTAGTCTTAGTTCATAGTATACAAGGGCTTAGGGCTGGCTGGCATGCATTTTGGGTTTTATTCAGCTTTTCCTTCATAACTGATAAAGTTGCCTCATCTGTTTGTTTTCCATTGTCTTCAGGTACACAGGTTTCTGTTACAAGCTGTGAATCAGGAAAATGTAAGGACCAAGTGCATGATACAGAGAACCTAGTATCATGTCACAAACAGGTCTTAGCTGCTAAGTCCTTTTGGTGTTGGTGGTAGTCATTCCCTGATGAAAACCCCTTCAGGCTGACTTGGGTCTTCTTAAAAGCTAAGCTATTTAAAATTCTTCCTTTAAAAGGAAGCCAGGGGACTTCCTGATGCTCTGTTGTGTACCCAGAAGCTTCAGCAACATATAGCCAGAGGACAAGCAAGCCAATATAGCTTTTTCTCATCGTTTATGTCTCATAACTGGCCGCTTTGTGGGAAGGCTAAAGATAAACATCCTGCGTTGTGTGCTTTTTCCTCTCACATAACTCCCATATTACCTCTTTGCATCTAGCAGGGAATCTGTGAACAGTAGATTCTGATTAATGCACTGTATGTAGGGAGAAGAAACCTATAGAAAGATCACAACTACGCTGCTTCTCTTGAGGGCATGGCTTGGGCAACTCTTGCTCCAGTGAACATTCTGAGGAAGTACTAGTAACTAGTACTTCAGAAAGTCAGAGAACAGCTCACAAGGATGGTGGCAAGTTCCTGAAAACACAACAGTTTATATGGCTAGGGTTCTCTGTGTCTCTGTGGGGGTCATTGGAGATAAAAGGTTTAGAGGACAAGGGAGTTTTCCATTGTAACTCCTTCCAGCAATCCATCATGCCACAAGTGAGTTGGCCTGCTGTTCCTAATGATCGTGAGGCAGAAAGTAGAGCCATCTATGCCAGAGACATTCAATAATGTTCTTATGAGAGTGATGAACATCTTAGCTTCTAATGCATATGTTCATTAGAGAAGTAAGAACACTTCTAGTGAAACCTGCACATGGTTCTTCATTTGACACTCATGCCTTCTTTGTATCCACTTAGGACTCACATTTGCAGTGGCTGTCTGTGTGCTGAACTACTTCATGCTTAAGTCTTGTGCTTTGCCTTTTGCTTGCTGACTGGTATGATGCCTTCACCCTGAGAACAATCTTGATGTTTTCAGTCTGAGACTTAAGATTCTTTTGTTTTGTCCAAGAATTTGAATATCAGAGTGGGGGACATTCTAGAGAGATTCAGAACAATGATGTGAAGAAGAATAGGAACACACACACATACACGCCATAATGTTAAAAATTCCATATATATCTGTGTGTGTGTGCATATATATATATATATATATATATATATATATATATATACACACACACATATGGTATAAAAATGTGTTCTTACTCAGTGGAGATGGAAGTTCATCATTCAGTTATAAAAAGGCATCTTGATTTTTAAATCAAATGCCAAGTAATTCTTCCTGTTGATCTCTTTTGCTAATATAATGGTACTGTTATGTGCATGCCTGTAATCTTAACATTTTGGGAGGCTGAGGCAGGAGGACCAGAAGTTCAAGTCCCATCTGGAAAATTTGGTGAGATTCTGTTTCAAAAAGTAAAAGGGACTTGGAATTAACCTCAGTGGTAGCCCCTGGGTTCAATCCCTAGTACTGTGCACATGCGCGCACACACACACACACACACACACACACACACACACACAGTATGTTATTATCAAGTTTAAGACAGAATTATTCTTGCATTTTATCACTCCTTTGGTGGCCAAGGTGTTTGTCATTCTAAATATATACACATAAAAATAATCCAACTATAATGATCTGCTTAGTGTTTTAAATTTGTGGGGTATTTTACCATCAAGTTATATTCATATGCTGATTTGCTACAGAAACTGACTTAATGGTTCACTTAAAGGTTGAGCATTTAAAGCCAAAGGGGTCCCAATCCTGGTCCTAGTCCTGATCCCATTGGCACAAAGTGATTAGACCACTTCATTTGGGTGGATGACACTTTCACATTAATAGTGTCCTTTTAGTAAATCAGTATGAGTGTATTGGTTTCTTTGCTAGAATCAAAAAACAATGTTCCATCTTTCAAAATAAAAACAACCATGTTTTCTTTAAAGCTTCTCAAGAAACCAGAAAAAGGAGATGAAAAAGAATTGGATAAAAGAGAGAAGGCCAAGAAATTGGACAAAGAGAATCTCAGTGATGAAAGAGCCAGTGGGCAGAGTTGCACACTGTCCAAGCGTGCTGACAGCGAGCTTAAAGATGAAAAGCTAAAGAGGTCAGTCAGTCAGGGCTGTTGGGTGTACCTTACTGCTAGACGCTAGTTTCACTGCCATATCTTAGACTGGGTCTGAATTAAGGTAAACTTTTATGTGGGGGAGAGGGCACAAGGACAGAAGGATTTGAAATACTTAGTGTTTTAATATTGGTGAATGATTTTGGGGTTCTGTTGTTTTCTACAACACTAGTGTTTTTCACTCTGCTGTACAAGCACAACCTCACTGCAGTAGCCAAGTAAGAATGATAGCATTCCTCATTACAGTCACAAGGCATTTGAGGGTTCAGTCTCATTTGTTTTTCCTGCAGACCTGAAGATGAGAGTGGCAGAGACTATAGGGAGAGAGACCGGGACTATGAAAGAGAGCAGGAGCGTATACTGAGAGACAGAGAGAGACTAAAGAGGCAAGAAGAGGAGCGCCGCAGGCAGAAGGAGCGCTATGAAAAAGAGAAGGCTTATAAAAGAAAAGAGGAAGAAATTAAAAAAGAGAAAGATGCACTTCGCGATAAAGGAAAGAAGAATGAAAGTACAGAATCAATAGGCACTGCTGAAAAAACTGAAAAGAAAGAGGAAGTGGTTAAGAGAGATCGCATAAGAAACAAGGTGCTGCTTTTTGTTAAACTGGCTTGTTTTCATGATTTTTCTTTCTACAAGAGTAAAGGAAAAAGTTTGCTCACAGTTTATTGTAGAATAATTTTTTGTTTGGGTTTTTTTTTTTTGTATTAAGGATCAAACCTAGGGCTTCACTGGTACTTTATCACTAAACTACTTCAGCCTCTATTGTAGAATTTAAAAAGAGAAAATTACAACTTTTTTCAGTGTTGGTTGGGTTCTTTATTGACGGATTGTAGAATTTTCAAACATTCACAGAAGTAGAACATTAGAGAATAATATGAAACCTCATGTACCCATCACCCAGCTTCAACAGTTATCCACTCCTGGCCAGTCTTCTTTCTGCCTTACCCCTTTTTTAGCCCTGCCCCATTCCTATCTCTGATGGATTATTTTCAAGCAAAGGTTACACATCCAATTTCTTCCTTAAAACTTTCTGTAGTTATTCTTTTATTTACTTGTTTTTGAGATAGGGTGTTGTTGTGTGGCTCAGGCTGTCATCACACTTGGATCCTCCTGTCTAGTCTCCTAGGGTGCTGAGATTACAGACCTGTGCCATGATACTTAATTTTTTTTGGTCGTGGTGGTGGTGCTAGGGTCACACCCAGTGCCTTCCACATGCTAGGCAAGTGTTATACCACTGAGCTGTACCTCCACTCCAAGTGTTTCTCTTAACCTCACCTGCATTTTCCTATCAAAAAACTCAGTGATTCCTTTATATTGTATCTATCAGTGTTCACATTTTCCCAGTTTTTTCCCTAAATTGTTTTTTAATGTAAAAATTAACCTTTCTTTTGTTTTCCTACCATTTTTTTGTTGTTGCAGAAAGAAATTTACCCTGTAATGAGTGCTTCTCATGTTCTAGAATGGCAAATTACATCCTTGTAGTACCATTTAACATGCATATTCTGTGTTTCCATTAGAAGTAGTAGTTAAGGGTTGGAGCTGTAGGTTAGTGGTGGAGTTTGGGCTTATCAGGAGGAGGCCTCAAATTCACTTCCCAGAACCAAAAATGAAAAATCAGTAATACTAGTAGTTATATTTAGGGCAGAGGTTAGTAAACTGGATGGTAAGTATTTTAAGGTTTGTGGGCCATATGGTCTTTGTCACAACAACTAAACTGTTAGAAAGCAGGCACAGATGTAAAAAGGATGAGCAAGAGTCTGGGAGTGTTAACTCAGTGTTAGGGCATTTGCCTATCATGTGTGAGATCTTGGTTTAATCCCCAGCACTGGAAAAAGAAAGGATGAGCATGGCTGTATGCCAATAAAGTTTATCTACACTCTGAAATCCCAACTTCCTGGGGAGTTAAGACAGCAGGATCACAAGCTTGAGGCCAGCCCAGCCAACTCAATGAGGTCTTGTCTCACAATAAAGCTAAAAAGAAAGGGCTGGAGGTATAGCTCAGTGGAGGAGTGCTCCAGTTTTGTTCCCTAGTACTACAATAAAACAAAAGTCAGAATACTTCATTTACAAAAACAGGCAACTTCTGATCTACAGGTTTAGTATATTCAGATTTAATCTTTGGCAAGAATATTTTGTAAGTGGTGCTTTACTTCCTATTGCATCACATCAGGAAGGACATGATGTCTGTATCTTTATGGTGTTAGGATTGATCCATCTCAATTACATTGTAGTTATATATTAATAGCATGTCCTGTTCTTCGACATACATGCTGAAATATTTAGGGATGAAGGGTCCAGATGTCTGCAACTTCTTTAAAGATTATCTGTGTGTGTGTGTGAAAAGATATGTGTATATATTAGAGATAGAAAAAGTAAATGTGACAAAATGTTAATGAATCTAGAAGAAGGATATGTGGGTATTCCTTGCAAGTTTTAAAATAGATTTTAAGTTTTTCATGTTAAAAGAAGACCAATTAATAAATTTAGGTATTTTAAACCTGATCCAACCATTATAAAAATTTTGTTGGCCTTTCTCCTAATGATTTTGCTTAAATTCATTATTTCCTGAGGATGTTAGAAAATGGTAATATACAAATTCTGCCTTTCTAATTGCATTTATTAGCTGATGTTTTGCTCTAAAGAAAAATTTTCCCTCAGACTGTTAGGTTAACCTAAAATGCAGTTTTCATAGGAAAAGGAAGATAAACAGTCTTTTTCTCTTTATGAATATGTAGAATTGCCGGGCGTGGTGGCTCACGCCTGTGATCCCAGCACTCGGGAGGCAGAGGCAGGAGGATTGCTGAGTTCGAGGCTTGCCTGGGCTACATAGTGAGCTCAGGGCCAGCCTGAACTACAAAGCGAGACCCTGTCTCAAAAAAAGAAAAAGAAAAAGAAATATGTAGAATTATGGTTGATGTCCCAGCAACATGTAGGGGTTATCAGTGAGTTTTTCTTTGTTTAATCTTTAAAAACTCATGGATTAACTGGATATGGCAGTGTACACCTATAATTCTAGCACTTAGGAGGTTGAAGCAAGAGGATCACTGAGGCTAGCCTGGGCAAGTGAGTTCAAGGGCAGCCTGGACTACATAGTGAGACCCTGTCTCAAAAAGGAAAAAAGAAAAAACTCATGGACTTAGAAATCTTTAGTGAATTTGAATTTGTTATTGTCAGTTTTTACCTTTGATGTTCAAATCATCCCATCTTTGTGCAGTGGGAATCCCACCATGTACGTCTTTAAGTGCCTATTTTTAGTCCTAGTTACTCAGGAAGCTAAGGCAGGAGGATCACTTGAGCTCAGGAATTCCAGACCAGGTTAGGCAACATGGTGAGACCCATCTCTACATATAAGCAAAATGTTTGTAGCACTTTACATGGGGCCTGAGCACATAATTTCAGGAAGTTGCCACTTCAAAGAGTTTTCTTTGATTTTGCTCCTTTTTTTTTTTTTTTTTTGGCAATACTGGAGTTTAAGCCCAGGGTCTCCTCACACATGGTAGGCAAGCACTTAATGTAGTTTTAAAGCAGTTTACTGATGTTGCAGAAAAATAGGAGATAGATGTGTTTCTAAACATTCAAGCTAATCAATCCATCTTCAAGAACATTTTAGGAACATTTGTTTGTAAATTTCTCACAAGTTTACCCTGGGCATCTGGGCATAGTAGTGCACACCTGTAATCCCAGTACTTGGGAGGTTGAGGCAGGAGCATCACAAGTTTGAGTCCAGCCTAAGCTCTGTAGTAAGTTCAGGGCCAGCCTGGACTGCATAGCAAGACTATCTCGAAAACCAAAAACTAAATTAGCCAAGGCATACAAAATAATACTTACAAAGTAGTTGCTCTCTTTTGAAGATAGGAGGTAGGAAGGAAGTGGGCAGTCATCACATAATGTGCACTCATATTTTTGGTTTTGTATGACTTGTTTGGTATACATTAATATATAACTCATGACCAAAAATACCACAAAACAGCCTAGTAGCAATTTCATAACTTGAACATATTTCATTTTACTTCAGGACCGCCCAGCAATGCAGCTTTACCAACCAGGAGCTCGAAGCCGAAATCGACTGTGTGCCTCTGATGACAGCACCAAGTCTGGAGATTCTGCAGTAGAAAAAAAGCAGGAGAGTGGTATTTGCCATAGAAAAGAAGGAGGAGAGGAGTGATAGGTTAGAATGGCTGTAGGTGTCCTGACTGTCTAGGCAGCCAAAGAGCATGTGTTACACACTCCAGAAGTGCCTTCAGGGCAAAGGAATAAAGAAAGAGAAAGGGTCGCTGTGCCGGTGGGATACACTGCAGAGGAGTACGTTTTGCGTCAAAGCAGGAATTAAATTGCAGGTTCAGAATTGGAAGTATGATTTCATTGTTTTTGCAGTTTCTCCAAATTAATATTACAGTGTCAGAAAAAGATGGCGGTAAGCATATGCATTGCAATTTGCAGGGAGGCAATGTCAAGTGAGGACTTAATTTTGTATGACAGGAGAAAAAATGAGCTGGCTCTAAAATCAAAAGGTGTTATTAACCCTGGACTGAATATTCTTGGTTTGGGTGGAGCAGAGTCACTTTGAAGTCTTGTTCAGATCTAGTTTTAATTTTTTTTTTGAGACAGGGTCTCGCTTTATAGTTCAGGCTGGCCCTGAGCTCACTATGTAGCCCAGACAAGCCTTGAACTCAGCAGTCCTCCTGCCTCTGCCTCCCGAGTGCTGGGATTACAGGCGTGAGCCACCACACCCAGCCAGATCTAGTTTTTTTCCCTTGTTAGTGATAACTGTTGACTTTGTGTAGTATAGAAGCAATAAGCATGTAATTTTGGTACAAGTATAGTGAAAGGTGTAACAAATTTTCACTGATGCAGAAATTTAGTCATGTTACGCCTATATCCTGTGTCCTAAAATTTTAGGATTACTTTTATCCTTTTGTTTGCTTATATGAACTTAGCATCAATAATATTTTTAAACCGCTCATTTTGCCTTTTCACATTTTTTTCTACTAACAGGTAAACTGTAGTCCCTATTTGGTTCTTAACAATCCAGTCTTTGTTTTTATCTTAGGTCTCATGAACTGAGATGAGTGCATACTCTCTCCATGAAGGAAACTGCACCAATATCTGTTCCTCAAAAATAACAGCTGTAGTCTTGTTTTGGATTGTTGTCAATAAAGATCAATAGCACTGAACTATGAAGCTAAGTTTGTTTATATTTGTGTGGCTCTGGGAATCAGGCTCAGGCCTGCGGGATACTAAGCATGCACTCTACTACTTAGCTGCATCCCTACCCCAAGCTAACCATATTTATAATTTTACTGAATAACTTCATTTGAGAAATTTGATACTGCATTTGGGAATTCGGAAAGGGGATGAGTGATACTAGGTTCTGTCTTTCCTAGCCCACCAAGGAGAGGAGCAAATCATGGTTCACTGTTCTTCCATAAGAACTAAATTTTTTTTTTGGTACCAGGGATTGAACTTAGGACCTGGCACTTAGAAGACAGGTGCAGTGCCCCTGAATTAAATCCCTGGCCCAAAACTAAAGTGCTTGAGGGACATGTTTTCTTCCTGCCAGCTGCTAACATGGCATCAGTGGCCTTTACTTAATAAGTCACTGTGTTATAATTCTTCAGCTTTTAGAAGCCAGTCCCAAAACACATGCAGAAGCAATTACAAATGATTCAAAGGGAATAGTTCTAAACTGGGAGAGAGAAGTAAGGGAAAGGAAAATTTTAAGAGCAGCTGGCAGTGTCCCATGCCACAAGGAGGTTAAGGAAGACAGGAAACGTGTCCCTGGACTTGGCAGCAGTGGTAACAGTTGTGGGCTGGTGAGAGAGACTACGTTACAGTGAGAGGTGAAGAGCAGGTGGGAAGGGTGGGTGGGACAGTTGAGTAAATGGGTCTTGAGATAAAAAAAAGAGACTGGAGCTGGATATATGTAGGAAATCATCTATTTTCAGTTTTCACTGAAGCTATGGACATGGATTCTGTTCTTTAGGGGAGAGAACAAAGTAAGAAGAGAGGCAGAGCCTGGGCCCAACTTTGAAGAACATTCATGTTACTGTGCTGGTGAGGAAATGTTATCTGCAGAGACAGAAGGGATAGCTAGAGAGGAGGGAAAATCCAGAAGACAGGGGTTACTTGGTCGAGAGGGTTTCAAGAAATAGTAAGGTAGGCTAAGGGTGTAGATCAGAGGTAGAGCGCTTGCCTAGTACCAGTACTACACACACGCAAAAGCCAGGCACATGCTTAGCTGTAATCTCAGCACTTGGGATTGGGGCAGGAAGATTGTGAGTTCAGGGTCAGCTTGGACTACACAGAGAGGCCCCTCAACACAACAGGTTGTGCCCAGCAGGGTCTGACACTACTGAAAGGTCAAATGTGATGCCTGAGAAGGGCCATAGGATTCAGTGACATCAGCAGCTGGACCAAGAAGAGGAATGGCATATATATAACTTTATAGAAGTTAGCCAGCAAATAAACTGGAGATAGATAAATAGTATTGATGAAAGATGACTTTAAGCATGATAAATTCTGCATAATGTTTAAAGGTCTAAAGGAAAGCTCCAAGAGCAGGTAATTACCCAAGAGAAGTAAAGTAGTGTAGCAGGTAAAAATGGAAGCCAGGGTAGAGGTCTGAGGAGCTGGGAGGGGAAAGGATGCTCCGGAACCATCCATCGTGACCACATCACTGGCTTCTTTGCCCAGCTGTTTATGAGCTTTTTAATCTCGGGGACATTTTCTTGTCATCACCTCCCTCTTTTGTTCTACTTGCCATGCTAGTGCAGCTCTGGGTAAACCACACCTCCCTCCCCCACTCCTGTAGGTTTCCCCTTCTTTATTCATTTGGCAAAGGCAAGCATACCAATCACTACATGCCAGGGCTTGGGGGTCGAGGATGCAAGTCTTTGCCCTTGTACTCATGGCCCAGTGGTGGCACAGAAATAAGCAGGGCACAATGCCCAATGTAAGAAGGGTTGCAGTAGCACGGGATAGTGTGGGAATCTTCTGTGTCTAAAATGCCAAGTGTTGCTGAAGAAATCCCCAAACCAGATCAACTGGTGAAACCACAGGAGGGCCCTCCCTAATGTGAGGCATTTTTAGAATCCATCCTGAACTGACAACTTTTCCTACAGAGCCACCTTTATGCCTAATGCCAGTCTTTTCTCTGGTTTGATCCTGAATTGGTCAGCTTGCCATTGCTAGGTCAAAATACCTGCATTCACAATTTACAGAAGGAATGCTTTGTTTTAGCTCCTTGTTCCAGAGATTTTAGTCCATGGTGAGCAAACTGCAAGGCAGAAACACTACACTTGAAGGACATGACAGAGAAAAGCTGCCCACCTAATGATAGCCAGGAAGCAGAGACAGAAAGAGCTGGAGAGCTAGAGACAAAAATAGACTCCTGGGTACATTCCTCTAGCCAGGCCCCGCCTCCTAGCACTGGTTTAGTTAAGGACTCCCTGAAGACTCCATGGATGAGGCAAGTGCTCTGTGATGTACTCACTTCTCAGAAGCCTCACAGTCTGGATACATGAGTCTCAGGACTTTATTTTCAGCACTAACTGAACACTGGGTCTTCACACCAAGCTACATCTCCAGCCCTTTCATACATTTAAAAAAAAATCCTGAGACATGGTCTTGCTAAGTTGTCTAGACTGGGCTCAAGCTTGAGATTCTCACGTCTTAGCCTCCCAGACTGTTGGAATTTGAGACAAGTTCTTGCTATGTGGTCCAGGCTGGTCTTGAAGTCAGTGGGAAGCCCAGTGAGCTGCTGTGTCCAGCTTATGGGAGATTTTTGATCCAAATAATAACAGTTTCCTTGCTTTCCCTCTCTGTGTTGGGACAGCAGGGTGAGGACCACTTCCTCATAAAGCAAAGTTTCATGGTTTTAATGAGTAAGCTTGTAAGAAATTGGGAGCATGGCTCAGTGGTCAGGCATTTTATCCCACTATGACCAAAACCCCAAATGTGTTCTCCAGCAATAAAACAAAACAAAATTTATAAACCACCTGTTTTTGAGATGGGGTCTCGCTGTGTTGTTCACGCTGGCCTTGAACAGCAATGCTTTTGTCTCAGCTTCCGCAGTAACTGGGATTATAGAGGTGAGCCACAGAGCCAGCTTTTTTTTTTTTTTCTCAGAGAATTCACTTATTGAATAACTGATGTGTTACAACCCAGAATTTCTGAATTCCAAATAAATAAATTAAATGTTTTGTACATTTGATCTGTTACTTTTTAGCACCAACAGACTTGGCAACTGATGCAGAGCCCAGCTTTGAACTTAGAAATAACAAAAAAACAAGACTTTGATCCTTCTCTTTAGATCCTGGCTGGATTTCTGTTTTTGCTTTTACTTTTGCAGTGTTGGGAACTGCGCCCAAAGCCTTTTAAATGCTAAGCAAGTGCTACCACTGTGGTACACCCCTCGCCCTGATTTCTTTGGAAATGAAGACAGAACAAAGGTAACTCAGACTCTGGCTATCTGCATAATGTTTAAAGGTCTAAAGAAAGCTCCAAGAGCAGGTAATTACCCAAGAGAAGTAAAGTAGTGTAGCAGGAGTTGCTCTTTATTGAGCAATTCCTACCATGTGTTGCACTGCTACTATGGCAGCAGACATCACACAGTCCCTCCCGTGTCACCCTCAGCCGCGGAACCGCTCTGCTGCCAAGGGAAGCAGCCGGAAGACTTCCACACTACCTCCAGTAGAGGAAAAAAGGGAGGATCTGGGCATTTAGATCAGGAAGTGAGCCCTTTCCCTAGCAAGTAGCCTCAAGGCAGTCCTGTGATTGTGGTGTAATCTGGATTCACAGACATCATTTTAGTATAGAAATTATTCTTTTTTTTTTTTTTTTTTTTTTTTGCAGTACCAGGGATCGAACTCAGGCCCTTGTGCATCCAAGGTTGGCGCGGTACCACTTGAGCTAAATCCCCAGCCTACAGACATCATTTTAAAACTAATTTGCAGCCTTTGTTTAGTATATAGAGCTCTGTTTATATTTTCTGTTTCATTTTATTTCATTTTATTTTATTTTATTTTTTGCTTTTTGAGACAGGGTCTCGCTTTGTAGTTCAGGTTGGCCCTGAGCTCTCTATGGTGCCCAGGCAAGCCGCCGCGAACTCAGCAATCCTCCTGCCTCTGCCTCCCGAGTGCTGGGATTACAGGCATGAGCCACCA
>PVIC010029451.1:0-22520 GCA_004025085.1 Thryonomys swinderianus
CCATACTTTCCAAGATGGTTGACATATCCTTTAATAGTAAAATAATTTACTGTCACCACTTTATGTCATAGTTTTAATATCAGATAAAAATGATTGCTCAGGGCTCTAGCCACACCTTCACTTCTTGTGAGGTTTCTTTTTCTCTATCAATCACTTTTTCTAGTAGCATGAACTTGGCTCTGTAGTGGCTTGTCTTTTGTTTACTAATTCCAAATTTCCAATTTTTGAGTAAAAGAAAACTTGGAATTTTACATTTGTGATAGTGTTAAGTGCCTCCTGAATGCCTCTTTAGGATCTCTTATTTTTCATGTTTTGGTCACAAGGCTTAAAATTTGTGACTTTTTTTTACTTTGTTGAGATAAATTCATTGCTCTGTATAGGCTTTTTCTCTTTAAATGTAGCTGGGCACGCTGTGTCCTGGAGCTTGATTCAGCTATATAGTGATACTTGCAAAGCTTTCTGTATTTTCTAATTACTATAACAAGGCTTTACACACACGCACGTGGAAATGCATAGGTGGTACCTTGGTTCAAGAACTCAATTCGCTCCACAGTGTTAGGGAACACCGCCACGCTTGTGTTCACTTAGAAGACAGCGGTTTTGTTCTTCACTCACTGCAGAGGTGCGAACAGAAGCAAAGTTTTGCCAGAGGGATCTGTTTGAGAAGTGGATTGTCAGCAAACAGAAGCAGTTGCAAAAGGAGGTACGGTTCTACTGCACATGCAGGCAGAATGCGTGGTGTTTTGTGACCCAGCTTACATTTTGAGCTTGCAACTCAATGGTGAAAAGCTTCCTTTTCTCTCGCATCTTCTTTTGAGCCACTATTGCCTGCTGTGCTGTGACTTCCCCCTGCTTCTCTCTCAGCACTTAGCATCTACTCTCCACACCGCGATCGTTCCAGAGCTCTGTACAAAACCCTCCAGGATGCAGCGTTCACAGTATTTTAGGACACTCCTCCAAAATAGAATTGCTAGGCCAAATGGAACAGAAAAATTTTAAGTTTTTGATTCATATTTTCAAAAGGAATTTTTTCCACTTACAGAATCCCTTAATAGTGTATGAATACTCATTTCTTGAATCTCCTCTCACTAAATGTTACTACAAAACATTAAAACGTTATTAGTTTATTACACAAATATTTGAAACTATTACATACAGCTCACTGATAGGTGGGCTTGGAGATTTCTCTCTTTAATACACTTATATTAACATTAGAATGTTCACCACCTTCTGTCGATTTTAAAGATACTATAATTTCACATTTGGCATAGATATTTTACCTTTCAAGTTTTAGAAAATTTTCTAACTTCACCAGTCTTTTACTTTGTAATTTCTGCCTTGACGTAATCTTAGAAGGATATTTTTGAAATCAAGTTTGTATTCATATTTATCCTCATTCAAAGCACTTTTGCATGTGGTTTATTCATTTACTTTAACATTTAACTTTTTAAATCACATGAAATACATTTGACTATCCCCAGATTTTTAAAATATTCTTTATCATATGACTTCTGTGTCTATGTAAATCAAATGGTTATCATTAAAAATATAAAATTTATAAAAGTGAGCACAGACAAGAATCTTAGAATATCTTAAAGATAGAATCACAGAACAATATTCCATAGTATTGTGATACTTTGAAAATAAAGGCAAATATTTTAGATCCTGGAACTTTTATAGTTAAACTCCTTTAGAGTTTAACTTTTGTAGTTGAACTCCTTTATAGTTTAACTTTTGTAGTTAAACTCTTATAATTTAACTTTTATAGTAAAACCCACTCTTTTTTTCTTTTCTTTTGTTTTTGCAGTACCGGGTATTGAACTTGGGCCCTTGGGCTTCCAATGTAGGCGCGGTACAACTTGAGCTAAATCCCTGGCTTCATTTTGTTTTTTGACAGGTAATAAAGTCCTTTAAGCACAAAGATTCAGAATTTACTCAAAGCCACTTAGGTAAATAGAGTCCAATATTTGGGTCCCTAGTCTAGGTTTAAATATCACTATTTTAGAATTTCCCTTCCTACACTGTTTGAAAATAAAAATCTAAACTACACATTTATGTTTAATAATGAACACTTTAAAAATTTCTGCATTTCCTGCATATTCATTTCTAAATTTTAATATAATATATAAAACAAAATTCCAAAGGGCAGTCAATAATAGAAAATGTGCTAGGGTAGCAGTCTTCAGCCTTTCAGAAGTTTCATTTTGGACATCTACAGAGCAGATAACCATGGCTCATTAGCCATGAAATCTAGGCAATTTGTCAAACAGATATAACTGTTGCAAAGCACTGCTGGACTCAGCATTCCAGCTCTCCTCACCAACTCCCTACCTGAAAACTAAGTAATCGTCTGCCACTCCAGCAGTGACCTGAAGTATGGGTCTTTCTCCCCACTGGAGAAGAACCTTAGGAGAAAAGGTTCTTAAATATTTTGTTTTCATTTCAGAGCTTCAGCCAAGCTGCTTGTCTGATGGTTTTCTGATCCATTACCACAGACAAGCAATCTTTTCTCCCTGGAGGGCAAGATTTCAGACCTGAAAAATGACCCCATACATAATCATCATGGCTCCATCAGCAGCCTAAATCTACTCCCGTATCTTTTAGTGTTTGGGAACCTCATTTTAAAATAATTTTCTCTTTTGGCAAAAGTATAGAGCTCCCTACCCAGTGGTTTTGCCTTAATAGTTTAGGAAGCAGACTTTTGGGGAAATGTTGGCAGTAAACCTTTGGTTATTTTAGACTAGGCTATTAAAAAATTGCTTAAATAAAAACTGCTCTGGCACACAACATAGCAAACCTCGAATTGTGGTATAGCATGAACCAAGTGAGCCTCTCTAGAGCTGGAAATTTTTTTCTAAATGATCACTCAAATACCCATAGTCCTATTCACACACTGAGATGAAAAATCAGTGCAAATGTAGAAAAAAACAATGGTTTAAAATGGTTTGGAAGAAAGAAAGTATCCTAATAAATCACTTGTCATTGTGGATAATAGAATACTGCATCATCTTCTATCAGCTGGAATAAAGGTTAAAACACTGCTTGTTCTCTAAACTCTACGATCGTACTGGCATATTCAGTAGTGGGTTCCATCATTATTGCCTTTTTGGTAATGAAAACATTCCTCTTTCTTATAATTGTTTATAATCCCTGAAAACTCTCTGGGCATGTCACCCACCTTAATAAGTAATAAATTATCTGCTCAATGTGTTGAGAGCTAGCAGTAGTAGTAGAGAAGGAAATTTCTTTTTCCAGCAAGCATAAAATGCTGACAGAATGCTTCACAAATTATTTAAAGAATTTTGCATTTAAAAAAAGGAGTTTCAAAAAGAAAGGTTGTCTCTCTCTGAAAAAATGATAGGTTTAAAATGCAAGGATACAACATTGAAAACTTAATTTGAAAACCTGGATTTATTCTGTCCGGACCATTAGCAGCAGCAATCTATCACTCAATCTAGCCCTAAGTATTTCTGAAATTTCTCTCTTGATTCTGATCATCTCTTCTTAAAACATTTTGTGGAACTCACATCCTTTTATGAAAAAAAGTTGAAGCCTTTATTTAAATCAAAATTGTATGTCTTATCATTTAGGAAAATACAAAAGCTTCCATTCCCAGATGTTTTCCCCACTGCCCCATGCCGGAGGCAGCCTCTTTCTCTACTCAGCTGATTACTTTGCTATTTAGAAGATGCTTCTAATGAAATGTGTATCATGTACTTGCTGTTCTGTTTTGGCACCATCTATTAAATTCCTATTACAGGGTAAGGCTTCCATTCTCCTTTCTTTGTCTCCTTCCTGCATATGTATACAGCCCTACTATCTTCCCAGTGTGATTATTTTATAGAATTGGCCAGGTAAATATTCAATGATTATGTAACTATAACTATGTAAATAATGTTCAAAGTGTCAAGTTAAGTATTCTGCTATGTTTACATTTCTTTTCCTATACAACTGTAGTGGTTTTTTTTGGTAAATAATGTCTCATTTATTCATTGTTTATTCATGTGTTCTTCATGACTTAATCTCTAATTGGATGCATCAGATGTCCTAAAAAGTTAGTATTTCTGGAGGCAATTTCCACACAGCGTACTAGAATCGTGCCCCCCCCCACACCTGGGTATATTCTGTAATTGTTTATCACTCTGCTAGGAACTGCTTTACCATTGCTACTTTGTTAATCTCCTGCTTTTTACTTGTTCCAGGTATTCCTCATTGTAGGGTTTCTTTCCTTTTTATGGAATATCCCAAGTAGCTTTCATATTAAGCATATAATTTTTAAAAAATTTACTTTAATTTATTGGTACATTATGTATATACAATTACACTCCATATTGAGAATTTGTACCTGAATATGGCATAACTTGATTCTCATTTTTCCCCTTCCCCTACTCACCCTACAACCCCCTTCCCCTATATACACAAACTTTATTTCCTTTATTTTTACCATCAATTATTTCTTTCCCCTCATTATTACCCCTTAACCCCATTTCCCTTTGAATATCTACCATTTCACAGTATCAATCATGCATTCCAGAACACATTTACAACTTCATTTTCCCATACCAGAAAAAAGATACAATATTTACACATCTGTGACCTACTTATTTCACTTATGAGTATGTCCTAAAGGTACATCTATTTGAGTAAAAATGACTCAATATCATCATTCTTTATGGCAGAGTACTACTCCATTTTTTAAAAAACTATCTTCTTTATCTAGTCTAGAGTTGATGGGCATTTGGGTTGTTTACAAGAGTTAGCTATCACAAACTGAGCTGCTATAAACATGGGTGCACATATGTCACTATGTTATGAATCTTGTAATTCTTTTGTATATGTCCCCAGCAGGGGAATAGCAGGGTCAAATGGGACTTCTAATCCTAGTTTTTTGAGGAGTCTACCCACTGATCTCCATAATGGTTGTACCAGTCTACATTCCCTCCTTCCCTCCAACAGTGGAGAAGGGTTCCTTTTCCTCCACAACTTTGCCAGTATTTGTTGCTGGCTAATTTTGAAATAGCAGCTATTCTTTGCGGAGTGAGATGAAATCTCAGTGTTGTTTTCATCTGCATCTCTCAAATAACCAGTGATGTTGAGCATTTCTTCATATACTTTTTAACTGTTAAGCATACAATTTTTGACTTTATACCTCCAAAAATGATTTCATTCCACCTTGACACTTAAAATTTCAATAAGCAATAAAAACGCCTAAGATTTGTGATGAGATCATGAGTCATTGCTATATTTTCTTCTAGACTCATTTTAAGTAGACACTTTACACTTAACATTTGTATCCATGATTTACTTAAAATTATTTTTTCACATAGCATAAGGTAGGGATGAAGGTTTATTGTTTTTCCACATGGATACTGGCTTAGTTACTTGTTCTTTCTGAGAAACAATACCGGACACCCACAAATTAAAAGAGAAAAAATTCCTTTGGTTCACAGTTTATAGAAGTTTCAGTCAATCGTTGGTTGGATGCTTCAAGGCTGGTTGGCTTGGCAGAAAGACATGGCAGAGGTGAATCAGGCCAGTCATGGCAGGAGGAAAGCAGCAGCCTTCTTTTTCAATTTCCTTGTACTCTATCTAGACTACAAGCCTACTTGCTGGTGCCACTCACACCCAGGGTGAGTCTTCCATCTTCAATAAATCTACAGTCACACAATGGAAAACTAGCCAGTGACCTAATTCAGTGCTACACACCCCTGATCTAATCACTCTCAAAGCTACAGCTATGAATGCATAGTCATAACAGATGCCCAATTTCAAGCATGGTTTACTGAGAAAAATATTGTATGTATCACTGACCATGTTTCAAACATGAAACCAAATTTGAATTCTGAGAAGAAACCTACTTGGTGGCATTGCCTTCCCTGTCAATATACTGCTGGATTAGTTTTGCTAATATTTCATTATTGGGCATTGAAGTGTCTTTTTTATTTATTTCCAAACTATGACCCTCTGTTGTGAGAATTTCCAGTGGTGTAGTAGGTTGGATAATGCACCATCTGTCCCCACCAAAGATGTGTATGTCCTATCCCTGAAACCTGGCACTATTACCTTATATGGCAAAAGGGACGGTGTAGATGTGGTCAAGTTCAGTCTCTTGAATAGGAAAATCCTCTTGAATGTGCAGCTGTGCCTGATGTAGTTCCAATGGTTCTTGTAAGAGGGGTACAGGAGGAATGAGAATTTCAGGGCAGGTGAGGTGACCACAGATGCAGAGGTACTTGAGGATGGGTACAGGGAATGAGTCAAGGAATACAAACAGTTTCTAGAAGTCAGAAAAGGGAAAGAAATGCTTACATCCCTACAGCCTCCTGAAAGGAGTCAATCCTGCCAAAGCTTTGGCTTTGCCCCAGTAAAACTCACTTTAGACTTCTGGCATCCAGAATTGTATGAATTTGTATTATTTTAAGCCTCCACATTTGTAATGATTTTGTTACACCAGCCGCAGGAAATGAATATAAATGGCTTTCTCCTTTCTCTTTTTGTTGTTCTTTAGGAACCTTCCATTTTATTACAGTTTCTAGACCACACCTGCAGTTTCTCTTGTTTTAGTCTCTTTTTCTTCTTGTTCAGCTTTCTAGAATATTTCCTAAATTTCTCTTTCAACTTTTTAAAATTTTTGTTTTCTAGGAGTTTATATCCTCACCACCTCGTAATTATTCTTGGGATATTCTTTTTAAAAATGATATCCAGTTTTATTTTTATAAGTGCTATTTTCTATCTTACTTTCTACTTAATTAATAGTAGTTTTCTTTGGAATTTTCTTCTCTCTGCAAAATATATCTCCTTAAAATTTTACCTGTTTGTTTTGATTTTTGTATCTTATAGTGGAAGCTTTCTTTTGTTCTTTGGTGATAACTTATCTGCTCAAACTTACGAGCAGGGCAATAAAATATCAATGGAAGGACGAACATGTATGTAGTGCTTTGCTACAATTCTGAAGTGTATAGTGTTGCCAGTTCTTACTGAGCCATTGGAAATTATGTGCCACGAATTAGCTTCTTTGTCATCCTGGATACTGGGCTATGATTCCAGTTTGGTGCTCCTCTTTCTCAGCTTGTAATGTTGATTACTATTTGCTCAAATATTTTCCACCTTCTAAAATGTCATACTCTTATTTTTTGCCATAAGACATTAGTATATCTTATCTTGTTACATTCTGCTTGTTGTGTGAGTTATCTTTGCCTATATTTATAATTTGAACTAAAGGGTGATGAATGGATTCAATCTTCTATTTTTGGTTGGAAGTAGGAAGGGTTCTAGTTTTTAATCTACTCCTTAAAATGGATGTGTTTCAAGTACCATCTTCACTGTCTTTTCAATCTGAATATTCTTGTTTCTTAACTTGACCTACTTCTGTGACTTCAAGCATTGTCAATAGACCCATGCCTTCCAACTATATTACTTTGCTGAATTTTTAGAGCTTTACCTCCTGTTAGAAGTTCTCAATTAGCCTTGGATCTCCTCCTGTGCTTTCAAACTAATTGCATTTAAAATTATCGTGATTATTCCCCTACCATTTTTTTGGTCTCTTTTCTGTATGGAAGCCTGATGCTTTTTTTTTTTTTTTTTTTTTGGTGTGTGTGTCTTTTGTCCATCACGAACACCTAGGATTTAAATATGGAAACCATTTTCAACCTCTGACATACAGTCAGTTTCCAAGCTCACATTGCAAATATTTTGTAGTTTCTCACTGATTCTTTACCTATTACTGGGAGTCTTACTTTAGTCAACACTTTCAATATCTATTAGTGTATAGACTATCATGATATCCTAACCCCACCCTCCTGTGATCTCTCTAATGCTCCAATCTGTTGATTTGAATTAATTACTCAACATAGATCTACAGTTTACCTAATCTGTAAACAGCTACAGTATACATAGACATACCATGGGGGAAAAGGTTCCTCTTTGGAAAAAATAATATCCTAGTAAATTATTATATTTATAGGAAATTTTACAAGACTCAATTAAGTGTTATGATAGGGGAGTTAGAAGGCTTGAGATAACCACATAGAAGATAATCTAACTAACTTGGGGATACTTGAAAATATTTCTTAGGAAGTTATTGATTCAGAGGCCAAAAGTTTAGGTAATATGTTCCAGGCAGAAGAAATAGCTATTGCAAAAGACTTGACGTGGTGATTGGACTTGATGGACTGAAAGAAGTGCTTTATGGTGAGTGTAAAGAACAAAAAGAAAATGGGAATAAGCCTGAAGATGTAATGAGGAGGCAAGTAGCTCAGTCTCTTCTAAAACATTTTAAGGAAATTGTGGACTTCCACTAAGAATAGCAGAAGACAAATGAAATGTTGATTTATTTTAAATTTCAAAAAATTTATCTATCTGTAGAAGGTGAATTGAAATTAATCAAATTAGAAGATCAGTTTTAGTGACCCAGGTGATAGATAGTGGTGGCCTGGCATGGGGTTGGGCCAGAGGAGAGAGAATAGTCACCTTTGTAGGGTCATAGGGGGTGGGCCTGGGGGACTGAACCAGGAAAATTAAGGAGAATGGAAAGAGACTTGAAGGAGTGACTTATTTTCATTGTTCTGAGTCAGAAGTGCTTGTGAGCCATCCACTAAAGATGATATGGAGAAACCTAATCATTGGAAACATACTGTATTTGCTTGTTCAATAAGCTGACCTCAAAGTGAAGTTAGTACAGGATCAGACAAGTTGGTGGTGTCAAATATACAACAGATTTCTTTTTTTTTTTTTTTGCTTTTTGAGACAAAGTCTCGCTTTGTAGTTCAGGCTGGCCCTGAGCTCACTATGGTGCCCAGGCAAGCTGCCGCGAACTCAGCAATTCTCCTGTCTCTGCCTCCCGAGTGTATACAACAGATTTTGAAAACATAATTGGAAAAAATCATCGGTAATAATTTAAAAAATATTCATTGATTGTATGTTGAAATGACAATGCTTTGGATTAAATGAAATATATTACCAAATATTTTGTGAATTTACCTCTTTTATTTTATTTTTAGAAAATGAAATATATTTGTTTTCCCCAACAAATATACTTATTATGTATCACATACCAATTAATATGTTGAGTACTAGATTTTAAAATTCCAATATGAGAGTCACATTATATTTATCATGGAAAGCTGTGCTATATCTATCCCCTGAATTATCAAATTCTTCCTCTACTATGTTTACCTCTTGAGCAATTTACCTCTTGAGGCTCTAAACTTGCTTACCAAAATCTCAAAATTGAATCATTCAAAACTTAAAACATTCACATTTCTATTTTAATACCATAGAGTAGTGTGATTGTTTTAAAAATTTCTCTTTCCCTGACTAGGCTGTGAACAAAGGGATGTGTTGTTCATCTTTTTGTTCCCAATACTTCATACAGTGGCACATAGTAGGTCCTCACTAATGTTTATTAAATGATAAGAGTAGGTAATTCAGTATCTGAAAAGAAAGTGTTAACTAAGTTTAAAACTTACATTATGGATGTTAGCCTAGTATACACTGAAAATAGAGGTAAACACAGCTTAGCCTACTACACCTTTATTTTCCTTTGACCTTACAGATTGATTCCACTGTGATCACTTTATACTGTTTATTGCATGTTTGTCACAAAGTCTGTGGTTTAAATATCTATCATTCTCCTCTAGACATGTGAATAGATGCAGAGAGGGAATTCAAATCAATAAAGCCAACAAATAAATAACAAAGTGGAGAAGTGGATCTTGTCACTTACAAACATGTAGGGTGAAGGACATATCGACAGATCTAGTAACTAAGTAGTCTGAGTATTGACAGCAGAGGTCATTATAAAGCGAACACTTACTCGAGATCATATTTACATCCAGCTGTTAGAGCAAATACCACTACAGCGTTGTCCTGTTAGGCCAAGGTTTAAGAATATACAGACGGCTGATTAAGGTTCTGTTAAAGCATATATTTTTTAAAAATTTAATTTATTGGTACATAAGCAAAGATTTAGAACTTAAGTATGTACGAGGGAGAAGACTGTGCAAATGATCGTTTAGACTTTTAGCAATCAGTTAATGTCAAACTGAAATCTTGATTGTTTAGATCAGCTACGTTAGAATGGGGTGCATGTTTAGCGAGCAGTTGCCAGGTTGTGGGTGTGTAGCTAATATTGTTTTATGTGTCTGGGAACCAGTGTAGTTCATGGCATTGAACTCTGCAGGAAACCAGAATTACTGCAGGAGACCAATCTGCCCGCAAGGTCTACATTCTTCTTTCCTGAAATTTGTTCTATAAGACAAAAAGAGCAATCTACTGTCAGAGTGTCCTTGTTGCCTCCCATAAGTATTAAGATAATGCTTTCCAGAGATTGTGATAAATAGCTGGATAAATAATAATAAAAAAAGGACTTAGTAGATTACAGTTCCTCTGTTACCATAGATGTCATGGCTGCAAACACTTCCGATTTCATCCCAATCAGCAATTTTTTTTAGAAGCAGAAATGAAAACATATGATACAGTATCTTATCTCCTTTTTACTCTTCCCAAAGCAAAAAAAGCAGGGTAGAGAAGTTTCAGTAAGGACTGATATCCACAGAGTGTATTACAATATTACATTTTAGTGTAGCACTAAATTAAATTTGAGAAAGTGAAGTTTGCCATAATAAAACTTCCTCCAGTGAAAATATCAACTGCTTCTGGTACTTTAAGAACCTGTCTTTCAGGAGAAAAATATTGCTGTGGCATAACGGCATCTTTGTCAATCCAGGATTCTTGTAAAAATTGCACTATTATTATTTGTCATTAATCCTTAGGATTACAAATCTAAACAGGCTTAAAATAAAATCAACTTGTTGGAGGGAAAATCTCTAGTAATGACATGTGGAAAACGTTCTAGTTATATACATATGTAGCCACATAATCTACTGAATCTTTCTCTCCTCTCTTCAGCTGAAAATAAAACCCAAACTAAGCAACTACTAATGTTTCATGTTTTCTATTTGGTTGGAACTTTTCATGCAGCTTTTGACTAGTGTGAATACTAGTAGTAATATAATAATATCTAGTTATTATCTGTATAGTAAAAAAATTCCTACTGCATGTATTTGAATGACAAAGGCAGAGAGACAGAATCAGAGAGAGACAGGTAGAGAGAGAGAGGGAAAATTAATGGGCAGCTTAAGTGACAAACCAGTTTTGCGTTACAGTGGGCACCAGAAAAATATCTCACAAATATGGAAATTGGCCAGTGCAGCAAATCTAACTATCATTTATCAAACAATGTAAAAACGGAGTAGGAGGGAATAGTGATTTTCATTCTAATGGTTCTCTAACTCAAAAACCATTTTCCACTAAACAAAGTTTTTAGTTATTCACAAAATTCATTCTCCCTGAAATTAACAAACTCTTTAATCCTTCAACTTTTTAATTTTCTCTGTTCTAGCTGATCACTTTTGTGGTTGTGATCCAGAAAAAGCCCAGAGTAAACATTTCTTCTAAAATATTTATCCACAGGCATACCACAGTGGAAAACAGAAAAAACTGCTAAGTACAGGGCCAGACCCCCATGGATTCTGGAGCGTTCGCACGGTTCTCTCTGCTCCTTGAAACAATCCTTGCTTATAGTGCAGTGGTCTTGGTTCACCTGCGTTAAGCTGAAGCGATTTTCTTCTTTAAAGATACTAACTGCATCATTCATATTTAAGTAATATTATTAAACCATAGCATACCATTCTTATGTTTTTAGCATGCTGTGAATATTGCCAGTTTATTAATATTCACAAAGAATACAGATTTAGGATTAGAAGTGGGAAATGAGATCAATAAATTATTAATTTCTCAGGTGGGTGATTTGGATAAACAGAATTACAATTCCCATTCCCATGCATAAGAAGTAGAGATCAGAAGCCCAAGTCTCCATAAAGTTCAAAGCAACTGCACAAAAGGTAATTGATGAGGAAACAGTGAAAATGGTGACCTGAAAATGATTGTGTTTTAGCAATACTGATAAGAACTTAAATGGCTAATATCATGCTGGTGGACATTCTGGAAAGGATAAGAATAAATGTGAATTTTTGCTAAGAATTAATTTTAGCAACTGAAATTATTCTCATATTTGATAGCTGCATTTTTCTCTAGGTTTTTCTTGTTTACCTTTTGTCTTTTGGCATTTTTTTCAGTTCTTTTTTTTCTGGCTTTGAACAGCCAGCTCCGACTTGCTACATCTTCAAAGAGAAAAGAAAGACCAGTAACGATCTGAGCAAAGAACTTGAATCTCTGATCCAGATGGGGTCTTACTAAACTCAAGGAATCTGACTTGACCACTTTCCAGAATATAATGTATTCAAAAATAGTTCCTAAAGGGAAAGACAATCTTTGCACCAGTTTCTTTACAGTAACTAAATGCAATAGAATTAAGACAGGTTTGGCAGGTTACAGATCCAGATGACTGTCTGGTATCGTTGTGTTGGGATCATTAGTACGTGAGACAAAGTGGGCACTGATCTGACACATGACCATGGAGAGAGGAGGAAAGAGCGCTGTCAGAGTTAGAAACATGTTACTGACCTCTGGAACATGCTTCTAACTCTGACAGGGCTGAAATACACTGCTAGACATTGCAGCCTAATCTGTGTCTAGGAAATATCATTACTACACACAGAATAGTAGCCTCCTCCAACCTGGTGCACAATGTCCTTTCATTTTCTTTTATTCTTCCTTTTTACTGTACTGATCTTTGTTCAGTGTTCCCTACACTTGTTTATTGTCTTTACACAGTAGAATGTAAGTTCAACAAGGGCAAGGAGTTTGCTTTGCTGGTATCTCCCTCACAGAGTGGCTAAATGTTTGCTGAGCAAATGAATCCACTAGGTTTGGCCTAGTGAGAATGTTTAGAATCTAGGTTACATGTGTATTTTGAATAAATAAATAAGATTCTCTTAGTATTTATCTTGAATAAATATAAGAAAACATAGCTGGAGCTAAGTAATGCATAAGGATAGTATTCAATTATGAAAATTTAAGGTTATTTCAGTACAGACAGTCAAAGTGAGATTGTTAAAAAGCAGGGAAATAAGTTGTCTCATAGCTTTAAACTATTTTGGGTACAGAAAATAATAAAAGCGATTTCTAAATAAATAGCTCCAATTATAAATTACATTGCACGGTCTTTTACTTTTAGGCAGAGCTCATGGATTATGGAGACTAAGAATATACACATGAAAAATGAAGTTCATTTATCTGCTTTGAACTTATTTTTAGCAAAAAAGAATCACAGTGAGGTTTTTGTTATTTCACTCAGGTTGCCGTAAGTATAAGGAATAAATGTTTAAGAAATCTATTTAAAAAAGAAAGAAACACAGTCATTTTTAGTTCTCTTTATCACACTGAGTCAAAGCCAAGGTCATAATAAGAGTGCAAAATTGAATATGAATAGGATTTACTTTAACAGAAGTTATTCTCTGGGAAACTAAATTATGAATTGTGTCAAATTTAATATAATGGTTCCTTTGATTAAATCATTTTGAGATGTAATTCAGAAAATGGTGATGCTATACAATTAAAGTTGCCAATTAAAATGTGCAATAAGTGTAAGGCAGCATAGTTTTTCCATGGGATGGAAAAGGGAAATATATAGCAATGTCTTTGGATACCCTTCCAGGCAAGAGGCATACTATAGCCCTAAACAAAACTGTTTATTCTATTTTATAGATAGGTGAGGAAATTTCCACAGTGTGAAATTATAAATCATTACTGAAATCATAAATACAACTCACCTGCTTGGATTTTCCAAACAACTTTATAAATATTTCAAAAGATGACTATAATCTTGCCATTTTGACATATACCTGTCAACATGTGGAGATAGTCTTGGGTATGGTAGGCAGATTGTGTCAGTTGATGGGAGGTGAATTAGGGGGTACCATGCAGGAAGGTAGTCTTTGGGGGAAATTCAGTATTAATACAGGAAACAGTGGGGCAAAGGAGCAGAAAGGTCATGAAGCTCATCAGTTGGTTATGAATAGAGCTGGACTTCTTACTGCTTATTTTTATCAGGTGCTCATCCCATGATGTGTGTGTGAGGTAGTTTAAACATGGCTACACATTCTAGACGTTGAAATTTGAATTGGACTGTGATTAGTTGCAACTTTTTGAGATATGAAGAAGGGATGAGTAAATATTACATATGCAAAGATTGCAATTGATCGTGGCTAGAAGGTGGACTGAAAAAAAATGCTTTGCAGGCCCTTCCTGCCAGAGATGGAGTACACTTCCTCAGTCCTCAAATCTGGCCTTGGTTGTGTCCTCTGACTGACATATGTTGCAGGAGTAATGTTGTATGAAGTCAGAAGCCTAAGATTCAGTGTCTTGCAGTTTCTATTTCTATGACCTTGGAATTCTGCCCAGAGTCTACCAGTAAGGAGGCTTGTCTAGTACATCAAAAGATGACAGATCATGGAAGCGAAACCAAGGCATCCTGGCGGTGAGTCAGCACTATCTACCAAGCGTCTGAGTGGGGCCATCTTGAATCTTTCACCCTCCCTGGTCCTGTAGTGAAAGGCAGCCGAATGATGTAATAGCAGAAAATCTATTCAGCTGTCCCAAAGAATTCTAAAAAACAGTTTATTGCTGTTTCAGGTATAGAGTAATGTTAACTAAGACAAATGAGTTATATTAAATTTGTTCATTCTTTCATTTGTTTACCCATGCTATATTTTTCAGATATTTGTATTATCCAAGATTCTGGGGGGGGGTAGTTAGGGTCTTATGGGTAAATATATTACTTCTTTTCAGATCTGTTTATGTACACTTTTCAAGGTAGTTAGAACTCTGCAGGTAGTAACAAGGAATATATATTAAAAGTTCTATTATAAAAGGCCAACAGTATGCCTTTTCAGTGGGAAGATTAAATAATTATTATTTAAAAGTTGCACCGGGGACTTAAATTATTCTTTGGGGAGACTGATTCTTTGATTTGGGAATAAAAACTAAAACAACAAACAAATACATACACTCCAAAAATACCACAATAGTTCTTTTAGTTCTAGGAAGCATATAATCCATCAATTACTTTGGGGGAAAGACCACAAAATACAGGTTCTCTAAAAAAGGTTTTCTGTTTAAAATGATATAAAGTGGGCACATATTGGAACACTTTTGTATTTTTAAAGATCCTTTGGGTCTTGATGCTGAGAAAGATGAGGACAGAAAGAGTTGTTTCTTTAGATATGGGTATTAATTACTCCATGACAAAATATTCATTGCTTGATCCTGGAAGTAGATGTGCATAGTCTTCTTTTTTAAAATAGGATTTATTTGGTACATTTTAGGAATACATTATGATCACATTCATCACTGAGAATTTGTACTTGTACATGTTATATTTTGATTTTTGTCTTTTCCCATTCCCCTGCCCTCCCTTCAGCCCCTCCATCAGGGGACCTCTTGAGCCGAGGTGTCCTCTCATAAATTCATAGACTATAACACAGAGAGGAGAGGGATGGGTTTGCTGCATTCCGAAGATGACATGTCTTGAAAAGAAATCACTCATTTTGAAAAACAGAGGATTTTTTTTCTATTGACCTATTTTGTTCTCATCTCACTATTTTTTGGTGGAATTTGGGGTTTTAGTTTCTATTTTTTTCCTCTTTTTATTATTATTACCTTTATTTTATTTGGTCCTCTTTTTCTTTTCTCTTGGCTCTCTTTTAATACATCTTTACTTTTTCTTTTTGGCTTTCTGTTTTTTCTTATCTCTTCTTTTTCACTTTCATGTCACTTTTACCTAATATTACTAATTTCTTTTTTTAAATTGAACTCTTTATTGGTACGTTTCATATAGAGTTCACAACCACATTCAACACTGGGGAATTTGTACCAGTCAATTCTCATTTTTACCCATATCCCTACCCACCCACAACCCGCACCCCTTATATACATGCTATTTCTTTTTCTTTCCAAATCATATTTATTCCTTCCCCTCATTACATTCCCTTTGAATATTTCCTATTTTACAAAATCTATCATATATTCTAGAACTCATTTACATCTACAGGTTCTCATACCAAAGGAAAGATATGGTATTTACATATCTGTGATATATTTATTTCATTTATTAGTGTGTCCTCAAGGTGTATCCATTTGCACATAAATGAATGAAACTAATTTCTTTTTACCTCTTTTTTTTTTTGTTATACCCAGGATCAAACTCAGGCTTTTGTGCTTGCAAGGTAGGCATGATGACGCTGAGCTGAACACCCGGCCTGCTTTTTACCTTAATAAAATCATTTATTTACATTTTCACACCTTCTCATCTCAAACCACTTAAGTTTTCAAATTTGACTTTGTTCCTTGTCCCAGTCCTGCAACCTCTGTCCTTGCTAGCATAATCACTATGCTTCATGAATCTGAAAGTAGTTCAGTAAGTCTTGCTACTGTTGAACACTGTTCTATTACCCATATGGCTTTTTTTTTTTTTTGGAGACAGGGTCTTACTTTGTAGTTCAGGCTGGCTCTGAGCTCAATACGTAGCCCAGGAAAGCCTCGAACTCAGAAATCCGCCTGTCTCTGCCTCCTGAGTGCTGGGATTACAGGCGTGAGCCACCATGCCCGGCTGAACACTGTTCTATTGTCAGAGCACATAAAGTTGTTCCACTGAGTAAATATTTACTTTAGGTCAATATCTGGTTTGCCTCTGTGTTTATATGATCGTCCTAGATTTTTCTTCAATGGTTAAGGGGGCACATTATTGATTCTTATTTTGTCAATATCCAGTTAGCATTTGATGCTATTATTGTTGCTGATTTTCCTACTATGACCAAGGTGATGTAGTTGCTTCTGTCAACTGATTTCTCTGTATTCTAATGCCTGGTTTGCCTGAGGTCATAAACAGTACTGCAGCCTGTTCCCCCAAAAATTGAATGCTGGACTAAATAAGTTGCAAGCTCCCTTCCCAAAGAGGGGGAAGTGGCGAGATCCTGGGACAAAGGCAAAAGCCAATAGTTACCTATGTCCAGAGGATTTCTTTGAGGAGTGCATATTAACGAATGAAGTCTCCATCCTAGCAACACATTTACTCACTATAATTAACTATTAACTACTCACTATAATTTCTCTTAGCAGAGATAACAAACAAGCAAACAAACACAAAATATAAATGGAGAAGACAGGGAAACAAAAATGCCTCCCCAAACTTCCACCTCCTCTGAAGCTTATCCAGGGAAGAAATTCAAAAGTCACAAAGACAAGATACCTGAAAGGAAAACTGAGGTACTAACAAAACAGGTCAATGAAGTGCTTGGTGAATTTTAAAATACAGGTATTGGTACTAATGAAACATGCAGTGAGTCTATACAAGACACCACTAAAAAATAGGAAAGGTAAACAAAGAGATACAAAACTGAGAGCCAAGTACAGGAAAGAATTTGAGTGTTATCACTTACTGTGCTCCTTGCTGAGACAAAATACCTGACACCCAAAGTGAACAGAGAAAATGTGTATTTAGTTCACAGTTCACTGATACTTCAGTGCAGAGGGGGCTGGCCCCAGGGCAGGGTGGATGGCAGAGAGGCAACACACACTGGGCAGCAGAAGACAAGCAGCCACAACAGAAGCAAGTGTTAAGGGGCAAACAGCTGTGCCCTCCCTGTCCCTTTAACCCTACCCCGGATATCCACCCTCACAGCAGGGACCACTCACACCTTAAGTCCTAGCATCACAGTGTGAGTCAAACTCAGCATCCCATCCTTGATCCTGGTGGCACACACTCTGGATCCAGCCACCTCTAAAATGCCCCACTGAAGGAAGAAATCTAGATACAAGCCACAAAGTGGAGTCTATGAAAAACTTCCAAACAAAAATTCAGGAGATTAAAAATTCTATTAAAAGTGCTAGCAGCAGGAGTAGCCAGTGTGGAAAAAAAGAGAAGTGGCCCATGTGAGCACAGCCACAGGGATATAGTTGATGATCGATTAATGTGAGATACCGTAAGAAATCCACAGACAAGAAAAAATTTCTCTAACAGCTTTTACACAATGCAAAGAAGATGAATCCAAGATCAATTGGAATTAGAAGACAACACAAAGGAACTAAATATCCTGTCTACAGAAATAATAGCAGAAAACTTTCCAAAGAGGAAAAAAGAATTTAATATACAGATAGGGAAGCATATAGAACCCCAAATAGCTATGATCAGAAACAAACACCCCACACATCTTCATAGTTGAACTACAAGAAATCCAACATAAGAACAGAATCTTAAAAAAGCTGTTAAATAAGTCACTGCCAATGAAGAATGTGATCATAATGTATACTTAACATATACCAATAAACTTAATGGAAAAGAAACAAATCACAAAGGAAAACTCATCAGAATTACAGTAGACTGATAATGTGAATGTTAAAAGGTAGGAGAACCTGGAGTGAAATTTTTCAAACTATGAAAGACAAGAAAAATTTTCAATTCAGGCTCATATATCTTGCAAAATTATTTTCAAAATTGATGAAAAACTAAAATAGTTCCAGGATAAAGAGCACATCGAGAGATTGATGATACCAAAGCACGCCAAAAAGTTTTCAAGTATCCTAGAGAGAAACCAGGAAGCTAACATTGTAAATCTGCTCAGCAGAAAAATTGCACTAGGAAGGGCAAACAAATAAAAGGGAAAAAAGAGAATCATCAGCAGAAGAATAATGCAATACTATTACAATAATACAAGTCAATACCTCCAATGTCAATGGTCTAAATCCACCAGTCAAAAGACTGATTGGCAGAATGTTTTGAGAAATAAAATCCAATGATACGCTGCATAGAAGAAACACATTTAACCCAAAGAAATTCAGAGACACCTATTTCTTATTCCAAATAGATTGAGAGGTAGGATCTTGCCACAGACCAAAATCCAAAAGCCAGCTATATGTGGAAGACATCTTTGAGAAGTAGTCACTTGCAAATTCTCAATATTAGCAACGAAGATACCTATCATGAACAATTTACAAACATCAGTGCAGGAATTAAACTAGGAAAAAAAAAGAAAATAAGATAACTTAAGCAAGACACAGTCTTAGGCTTCTAGGCAAACTCAGAAGGCAATGAGGTGGGACCGTCAGAAGCCATCATTTGGACTCTCTGAATTGGTAATTGTGGAAGTAGCAAAGCAAATGAATGAGGCTCTAGAAAAAAAATAAAATGAGACACAATTTCTCAGATAACTTTAGAAATGATGACTACAGTGAAGGAAGTGATTTTTGAATCTAGAGAAGATACAGATTTAAAGAGATAGAAGAGCTTAGAAAAATGATGATATCCATGAATGTTTGACATAAAGAAATGGAATCCATGAGACAGACTCAGTCAGACAGCCAAGAGATTAAACTATTGAAAATGTACCCAGCAGAATGAACCAGTGTGTGAACATTATATCCTATCCAGAAGAGAGGATTGCAGTTAGTGATCATGAAAAATCTCTTAAAAAATAGCAAAGGACCATGAAAAAAAATCAATCCAACAGCTGCTAGATTCAAGAAGGAATCGAATTAGGTTGATTGGAGTCAATGAAAAAGCAGGAGACAGCACAAGTGACATAAAAATAAAAACCTGTTCACAGAAGTAATTGCAGGAAACTTCCCAAGTGTGGAAAGAAAACTTCACATACAGGTAAGTTACACATGTAGAACTGTGATTAGTCATGATTAGAAAAACAAAAACTACCCTAAGGCATATAATACTTAAGATTCCAGGAATTCAGCATAAGAACAGAGTATTCAAAACTGTTAGAGAAAAGAAGCAAACAATTGTCTAAAGGAAAGCCTACCAGAGTTGCAGCGGACTTCTCAGTACTTTTTAGACTAGGTGATGTAGCGCACTCTGTCATAGAAATTTACCATAAACGTTTATGGCAAATCAGATTTGTATAATTTTCAAGTTTATGAGCCATCTTCAAAAATACTTTGAAAAGCCAGGCATGGTGGCTGATGCTTGCAATTCTAGTTGCTCTGGAGGTTGAGGCAGGAGGATTGCAAGTTCAAGATCAATTTGTGTAGTTTATTGACATTCTGTCTCAAAATAAAAAAGACGAGGAATGTAGCTCAGCAGTAGACTGTCCCTGGGTATAGTCCCTAGTATCACCAAAGGTTCTTAAATGTTCTGTAAATGTTCATTTGTTCTAATTTGTAAATTGCTGTTTTACATGCACACACACACACACACAATCTATCTATAATATATATTCTCTCTTTATATATATATACATATATATCTTTTTTCTGTATTTATATCTGTTAGCTAATTCTACTTGGTCTATTTCTTAATCAGAGCCATACTTTGTAGAGCAAATCTTTGACTAATTTTCTCTGTTGAGTTTTGTCTCGTGTATTGTTTCTTTTTTCACTTACATTGTGTCAGTTATTAGATCTTTTTAAAGACAGATATTTTAGTTAGGATTCCTTGGAAAAACTGAATCAATAGGGAAAAATGTAAAGTTAGGTAAGGGATTTGTTAGGTAAGTGCCCAGGATCAGAGATGGGCAAATCCATGTGGGTGTTTGTGTGCTCAAGAACTGGAGAATCTAGTAGCTCCTCATTTCAAGAAGATGGAAGCACAGAATCAGAGGGTTCAAGGATGTAGCATCAGTCCAAGACTGAAAGTCAGAACCTCTCTGGAGCGTTTCTTGTATTAATTTGCATTGAAAGACTGAAGAAATTGGAATACAATATCCGGAGGTAATGGCAGTAGCAAAAGACTCAACAGCTCAAGTAGTATGGAGGCTTTCAAGAGCACCGGGAAGCTTCCTTTCTCCTTCACTTCTCTTTTGTTTTTTAGTTTTTTTAAAAAAATTTGAATCTTTATTCGTACATTATATATACACATGATGATCACACAGAATATTGAGAATTTGTACCAGTATATGACACAATCTAATTTTTATTTTCCCTATTTCCCTACCCACCCAACCACCCCCACTCCTATAAACATAAGCTTTGTTTCCCTTTTTTTTTTTGAGACAGGGTCTGAGCTCTCTATGTAGCCCAGGCAAGCCTCGAACTCAGCAATCCTCCTGTCTCTGCCTCCCGAGTGCTGGGACTACAGGCGTGAGCCACCACGCCTGGCTTGTTTCCCTTTTTTTAATTACCATCATATTTTTTCTTCTCCTTGTTACTTGAGACAGGGTCTCACTTTGTAGTTCAAGCTGGCCTGAACTGTGGTATGTGGTACTGATCGCTGGTGGGTACGAATCACCATGCCCCATATTGTTGTATGTGGTTACCAAGGATTGAACCAGGGACCTTGAGCTTGCTAGACAGGTGCCAGAACCACTGCACTAAATCTCTGGCCCTTTCCTTCTCTTCTATCCATCCCATCTATGAGCCTACTGATGGTTCCATGAATGGTGAGGGTGGGTTCTGATCCCTCAGTTTCTTCATGCTGACCATCTCTGAAGGCATCTCACAGACTCCCAAAGAAGTGTGCTTTACTTGTCTGTGAGGCATTTCTAATCCAGTCAATCTGACATATTGCATTCAACAGACACAGAAGGATTATGAAAACTATTAGTATTAATTTGTGTTATTCTTTGTTGGAGGGCTTAGTAACTAAAGACTACTTTTGCATTGAAAATAACAATTTTTATTCAGAAATCTGTTTGTGATTTCCCTTTCCAGGTGTAGCATTTTACTTCAGTCTGATGACAATTATCATAGGACTAGAAAATATTATTTTAGGATATTTACAAATCACCATTAGTGTTCTATTTACTATACCCTGTTCAATTCTATAAACATTTGGAATTTGCTTATTATAACATATATTTGCTTGGAGATGAGGTAATATAGACAAATAAGACCTTGTCTTTTTTTTTCCTTTTTTTATTGAATTCTTTATTGGTACAATTTATATACATCTCAAAATCAGATATAACATTGGGAAATTTGTGCCAGTATATGCCACAAGTTAATTCTCATTTTTACCCATATCCCTACCCACTCCCCCCTCCTTCCCCTTTATACATGCTCTTTTATTTTCTTTCTGTATCATATTTATTCCTTCCCCTCATCACATTCCCACACCAAGTTTCCTATAGAAATAGTCCACACTATAAAAGCTGTCCTACTTTCTAGAACTCATTTGCATCTACAGGTGTTCATGTCAAAGAGAAGATCCAGAAATTGTCTATCTGTGATCTATTGATTTCACTTATTAGTATATCCTCCAGATGTCTCCATTTGCACCTAAATGGATCGATCTTGTCATTCTTTATGGCAGAGTAATACTCCATTTTGTAAAAAAAACCACATCTTCTTTATCCACTCTCCAGTTCATGGACATTTGGGTTGTTTCCAAGATTGAGCTATCACGAACTGAGCTGCCATGAACAAGGGTGTACATCTGTCTTTCCAATGTGAGTTTTTAAGTTCTTTTGGGTATATTCCTAGCAGGGGTATAGCAGGGTCAAATGGGACCCGTAGTCCTAGTTTTCTGAGAAATCTCCACACAGATCTCCACAATGGTTGCACAAGTCTGCAATCCCACCAACAGTGTAGAAGGGTTCCCTTCTCCCCACAGCCAC